>APFE030384058.1:62798-75565 GCA_000404065.3 Pinus taeda
TGTTTATGAGAGCAAAGCCATTGATACCATACAAATTGATTTGGTTCCAAATATAAAGTTGCAATACGTACCTTCTGTATGTTTTGCACATTGTTGAGATCGAAAAATTGCTCCATCTGTAATATCCATGTTACAGGATCCTTGCCATCAAACTTCCTCATATCAATTTGTGGAATATGGTGGGTCTTCGATCCCACATTAGAGTCTATGATATCATGATTAATATTTCTTTTGTTTGCATCATGACTTTCCTTTACTACCTTTCACCATTAATAAGTATTTCTTATAGAAAATTTGTCAAATCTGCCTTCAAATCTGCCATGTCTCTCTTCAAATCTATCTTCAAATCGTCCATCTTAGTTTCCATGCCCTTTATCTTAGCTTCTATTATCTTTTGTGAGAGTGACATTTGTTGCACTTGGTCTTGTAATTTTGATATATCATGTAGCATTTCTTCCTCTTCTTCATGAGTCATGTTAGAGATTTTAGGTTGCTTACTAGGTATTTGCATTTTCTTTCCTTGGGACATCAGTTACCGATTATAATTCTCTACTATGCCCTTTGAATTCCTTCAAAATAAATTTTCAAACCAAGCTTAAGCAAAATTTTAAAAAAATCTACACACCTTTTTTCACTTTGTAGGAGCTAGATATTGTCGCTGATGTATCGTAGTATTTTTGGATCATCCAATTCTAAAATTGTGAAATGCAGTAGCCCTCTGTGTCATCTTTCCAATTCCGCCAGTGTGCTCCAAATTGGATTCTCCAACGAGGAGTTATGCGAAATATCCCTCAGTGACCTGATTATAGACTAGTTCAGTAGAGCGAACTTGTACGACCTACCACGAGTCATTGTTTCAACCTTTGGCTCTGAAAAATATATAGACAAATCTATAGTATGTCCTCTTTCTGTACCTTCTTCTGAAATTTCAATCCAATGCTCAGAGAGAAAGTTATGACGATTTTCCCCAGGTCACTTGTTTAGAATGTAATTCAGGAGTCTGCAAAAAGACCAACTTCCTCAGATCATATCTCCGCAAATGTATCGTAAAAAGCTTTGAAATTTAGGGCCTAGATTTAGAGTGCTTTCTTCTCAAATGGGTTTTTTTTGGCTTCTGAAACATCGCAAAAAAGAAGTTATAGCGAAAATGCCACAATGACTTGCTTGGATCGGCGAAACCCTAGAATCCAAAGCTTTGATACCAAATGTTATGAACGAACTCACAAAAAGATAGAAAATATATATCAACGCCTTAGCTTCGATGATTCAAATGACAAAACCTCCTTCCTATACATAGGAGTCTAAGGAGTCACCATATAACCCAGCCGACCTAAAAATAATAATACAAATCCACAAAAATAACAATAGAGCGATTCTATGGGGCATAGTAATAAAAATATGGGGACAATAGGGGCACAACAATATTAATAAGGGGTACAAATACAATAGCAATGGGGTAATCATTAGTATTATAGGGACCCAACATAATCTCTAGTCATTTATTCTTCCTTCCCCAAGGAAAGTTAGTGAAATTCACCATTAAGGTATTAATGGTCGTACAATCATTCCTTAAATTTCTAATATCAAGTTTAATATCCTTTGATTTAACATTAATTTACACCCTTAGATTACTCTTTCCAAGTATGTTGTACACTATGTCTTCATGGTTTAATTTTCTATCATGCTTAATTCACTAGTAGATATGGTCAATCAGCTCTTAGTGATTTATTCATCGTTGGGTAATTATCCTTGTTCATCCTCAAAGTATTTCCTTATTTCATCCAATTCCCATCTCAATACTACTTAATATCATTATTTAATATGGTTTATTTCCTCATCGTTATATTGATAACATAACCTGTAAACAATTTCCCTTGTCTTTCCAGAGCTAGTTGTGAGCGTTTTTAGTTCACCATTCCTTATCTTGAACCTTAAAATTAAAGGGAACATTCATATGACCTTCACTATTCATTATTATTCATCATTCATGCTATCTAATGCATTTATCAAAATCGTTGAGGAAGCTTGTCAGCCCTTCACTTTCTCATACTAGAGAATACAAAATTCTTCCTACAGTAGTTTCAAATTCTTACAATTCCATATCTACTAACTTCATAGTTCGAACTTCCTCACATTTTTGAATTTAGTGTACTTGTTATCATATTAACTTTGTATTCTTACCCGTAGTGAAGGTGGTTTCTTTATCTTCTCTCCTATTTTCACAAAGTTGTTTGAAAATTGGGAATTTTGATTCTACTTCCCATCTCCAACATCACCATACCTTGAATTTTATCAATATCATGATAACCTAACTTCATCCATTGATTTGGAATATTTTATTCTTAGTAGACATCATTATTATTTGGACTTCGTAGTGATCCTTATCATGTTCTTATATGAAATACTTATGTAACTCCATGACTATTTTCCACCATGTGACACCTCACGATTATTCCCTCCCATTCTGCTCTAGGGTAGGCTAGTTCCTCTTGTTGATCATCTACATTCAATCGTGAAACTTCATCCACTTATTTTTAAGTGTTTGTCCATTACTCATTTCTATTCATCTCATCATTTTATGTCAGTCACAGTTTTGACAATTACTATTCCAATTCTTAATATTAGTGTTTCTTAAGTTATTACAATAATTTAAAGCCCTATTTCTCCTTAGTTCTTTCCATTCCTCAGTAGTATAACATAACACATTGCATTCTTACTTGATTATGATCACTGACATGCTATGAAAAGCATATCAAAGGATGCCATCACTTCAATTAGAGTAATTATCTTTAAAAACACAACTTATTCACACCCCATTTTTTTTGACATAGCATTAAGGCATATTCCTTAAACTAGTTACAGTAAAAAAAAAATACCGTGAGTACAAATGAATGAAAATTAGTTTGTCGGTTTGGAGTTATTGTCTTACTAGTCTTCCTAAGTCTCTAAAAATAATACATCATTGAAACAAATTCAATTAAATAGTATTTTTAATACATCTATTGTCATCCAAAATCTATTTTTCTTATCTTAGATAATTTGTTAAATTTGTAACACAAAATCATAATTAATACTAATTTATCCCCTTTTTCACTTCTTAAAATCTCTTATTTTAATAAATAAAATAAAAATCTAAAATAAAATTAATATATAACCTCAAGTAATACTCGACACCCTTCTACTTAACCACTTAACATATTAGTTAACCTACTTTACGCCATTGTATTGCTATTATATGTAACAACAATCCAACCTAGATAAATAGTGAATAATATGATCAACATTCAAGGAATGTTATTTTTGCATCTTAGATCATATTGAAACCATAAAATAACGAACAGAGGAATGTGGACAGAGTCAACAACTTTTTCACATAAACAATGACCATCTAAAGGTTATAAGATATCAGAGTTTATACCATTGTGAATTGGAACGGATTTCACTATTTTAGAGCACTTTAAATGGTGACGATATTACAAATGTCAACATCAATTATCCAAATTCTTCAAGAACTATGTAAACTATGTTGTAAAATGAACCGATGGTGAGCTGTGTTTATCAAAAGTGCTAGAATATTTTAGGGAAAATTCTATCCAATGTGGATCAAATCATGTCAGTTGGCGTATTGTTCAATTACAAAAAATGAATGTTTAAGATGTGAAATTTAATTGTTTACAATGTTCAGAAATGACCATAATCTCAAATATGTAAGTTTGAACGGCAAAAAAGAAATCGACTGGTAAAAGTTGCAAAGGTGATAGGGTTTCTTGGAAGATTTTAGATAGATGGAAGAAATTCGTCTGAACAGGAAAAATGAAATTGTCCAGTAAAGATTGCTAAGCCATTAGGATTTTCGGAAGATTTTTTGCCACAGAGACGAAATTCATCTAAAATATGAAATTCTCAACTGGGAGTTAATAATTTTAGAAGTACCTGCAACTCGTAATTTGCATGTAAAAAATTTAAAATACAACTCTTAATTCGCATGTAGAAAATTAAATAGATGGTCAGTGCCCAATCCTAGTTTTGAATTTTACCAGGACGAGGCATGCGGCAATTTGTAGGACCAATGTTAACTCCCGACAACCAGAACTTCAAGAATTAGCTACCTAGTCCCATTGTTTTACTACGACGTCAAACACTTAAACTGAGGAAAAATTGAAGGCAAAGGAAGAGGAATAAAAAGTTATAAATTTTTAAAAATCTGAACTAGTGACCATTTGGAAATTCCTCTCTAACAATACACCGACAGTTAATTCATAAGCCACTCCTATTGTTTTGCATACAAGTTTATTTCAAGTATCACCATCTCCCAATTATAGATAAACAAAAGTGTGTCATGAAGATTTAAAGTTCATTGTATACATTGTGTTCTGAGTGTAAAAATGATCATGCCTATGGAAGGAACCATAAACTCTAAAAAATATAATTGTATGGATGATAAAGTAAGTCTTGTCGTTTTAAAGACCGAGCCTCTCTAAGATATATCTTGTCCAAAATTCAGCCATCAACACTATACTGATAATAGTCTATGGAACATTTCAATGCATGGGTTCCATTAGCATATATGATATACTTCATTGTACCATGTTCCAGGCGCTCAATACTATATACGAGTATCATTGAAAAACATGTTGAATATCTCAGGTTGTTGAAGTTGAGTGAAGAGGATCTTGTGAAAGTAATTAATTGTTACCCTCTCATCCTAACATTAAGCATTGAAAAAAGATTTAAGCCTAGCCTTGAATACCTTAGAAGCTGCAGCTTGAAAGAAAAGGAAATTGTAAAGCTTTTAATGAGATACCCTAGTTTTTTTTTGGCTTGCCTTTGGATGTAAATCTTTTGATAAAAACAGTTCTGTTACAGAAGATTGGATTTGAGCCTTATTCTTATCAATTGGCACAAGCTATGAGCATCATTACTTGAATTAGCTATGAAAGCCTTCAAAATACCATTGATCTGTTTTTGAGATATGCTCTGGCTTATGAGGATATTTGTAAAATGGGAACGAAATAGCCAGACATTTTGAGATACAATTGTGAATTCTTGGTGCACAAGATTGATTACCTGGTCAATGACATGAATTGAAGCCCAAAGGTTTTGGTGTCTTTTCCAACATTTCTAGGGTACAGCCTTGAAGGCAGGATAAGACTTTGGCATTAGATAATGCAACAACTAATTTCCAAGGGGTTGATTAAAGAAAATTATTCTCTCATTAGAATCTTTTCTCTTTCAGACAAGGACTTCATGAAAATGGCTATTGAGAAGGGATATGATGGTAGTTTAGATTACTAAATAACTTTTGTTACAATTATGTCATACTAAAACTGCAAGCATGAAAAGGACGAAAACTAAGTCACCTAGTTTCTATACAGAGACATTTATTATTTTAAGATTTAACAAGAAAGCGGCCAATCTTAATGTTTTTTTTGTGAATTTTATAAAATAAGTGCCTGATCTTTAAACTTGTCAATAAAATCCCCCTCAAATTCACCATAAATTCAAACTTAAATTCACTAATTTGTTTTAAGAAATAAAAGTTGCAGAATGCAGTGTCTCGGGGGAAAAGTAGGATGGAATTAGATGACCATTGAGCCTAGACTCTATTTATTTGTTCAATTGCCTTGTTTTCCTGGTTTCCTTCTACTTAATACTAGAGGTACTTTCGAGTAATTACTTCTTGTCATACTGTTTGCATTGCACGAGAACTTTTCTTTATAGTTTCCTTAATTAACTGCTCTGCAAACGCCTATGAGTAATAGTTTCTTGTGTTTATGCTTTTGTGCTGAAAACATTATTTTTGAGTTTAGTGCTATTTTTTTTATAACTGGGGCTGATACATTGAATGAAATTGAAAGAGATTGAAAGAGCTCAACAATGTGAGGATAATAGTGTTCAGAAAAATGTTTTGGTAACCATATGAAAATAGTGCATCAAAGGATATTTAGCAACAGAGAGATGAAATTCCTCAATGAGATGGATCTCGCCAAAATATAACTTGAAACCCATCTCTTGCACGGGACGAACTTGATATAAATCAAGTACGTGACCAGAAATTTGCAATTACCACTGGCTGTTTATAAAAACCAGAACCACTGTATTGTAGGAAGTTCTAGTAAATATGCCAAGGGAAGACTGTAACTGTTATCACAAAAGTATAAGAAATCTAAAAGGATAGAGTGGTTAAGACTGCAACCCGTCAGAAGCCATGATTAATGCACTACAGAGAGAAGATTCTACACTTCAGCTTAAGCAGTCTCATTAGATACCACATCTATTTGGCATAGAGATTAGAAGAAGGAAGATTAGATGGGATTGGAGGGTAATGAACAACATGAGTGAGAAACTTACACTGTTGAGATTTAAATGAGAATGAATGATTCAGAAAAAGAGCTGCATGTTCTAAGAGCACAGTGTTGGGAATCTATATGTTCTAACTAGGCTATAAGGATATGTTCACCTCAGGAAGCCACAGGAGATACTCACTTATGGTAGAAGGATATATGGAAGATTAGAGCTCCATTGAAGACACCAAATCATGGCTAGCTACCGAAATCAAGATTCTTACATGATAAATTCTCCATAAGAAGAACAGAGAAGGTCCTAGCAAACCTGTTCTTTGCAAAATCAATGAAAAAAATTTGGAACATGCTTTAAATTGATGGACAGTTGCCTATATATAATAGAGTGTGTTGATACCATCCCATGACCTCCTTTTTCCTCCTAAAACATATCATTTTCCTACTTCTTTCCATCACATATCTCTCAGATCCCTTGAAAATTGATTGGTTAATAGTTCTATAGTTATTAAAATGCATTAAAATTGATTTACGAGTTTTATGTTAACGAATTAGGAATTTTTGGTAAAAATGGCTATAGGAAGTTCCAACATCCTGTAATTGGTTCATTGTTTGACATGTGGCATGACAGCTAGGCTAGAGCGAAGGGTAGGGATGAAAAGCAGAACGTCCAAGCATGGACGAATACCTATCCTATAGCAGAATCGACCCTCCTACATGTGCGGTCAACGAAGGTCAAATTATAGCATGTTGGCGATAAAGGCAGCAACAACAAAGCATTCTAAACTGATTTAGTTTTGTTCCTTTTTGAAATCAGTTTAGGATAGAAACATTTTAAAAATCACGACATGGTAAAAGCGGCAACAGCCATATCATGATTGTACATTCGTTTTCGAAATGTAAGGGTTGTAGGAACATATATAAACACAGTTCTGAGTAGTCATTAGTGGATTATTGTTGTTTCGTTTGAAAACAGAGTTTGAACTTAATATGAAAGACATAATTGCAATAACGATCTTTCCTTGTTGCATTGATTTAATAATCGGTTGATCACAGTCCAGTATACCTCTGGAACGCGGACGGGCCCTTCGTTAACTTGGTATACTGTCATTTTCTTTTCATTTGCAACTTAGGGTATTAAATGATATGCGCAGTGATTAGAATTCGTTGTTGATTTCAATAGAATGTGTATGGTTTATGTTTATGATAGCGCTTGAACAGCTCATCACTGAGATCGTGAATCGTATCTTGTAAGGGATTCGATCCCTTGTTGTCTTTTAAAGCAATGTCATGAACTCTATTATAATTTCAAAGTATGCTTACGGTTCCTGTATGTTTTTATCTTGCATGAATATTAGTGAATGTTGAGTATTTGCTGAACAGGGGTTTTATGCATAGTGTCTCTGTAAGGGGATTAAAATCTTGGTTTACAGTGATGCACAGTTTTTTAATTTGATAAATGAATTGAATGACAGTGTTGTAATTAGTTAGATTAACTGAGTGACCTAAGTGTTTGGGTGATAGGTAACATACCTCAATCTTCCGTAAAGAAGTCTTGTGACCTACCATCATAACCACTTAGCTAATAATCCTTTATGTCTATATACTTTAGACGCATGCCTCTAAGTCTACACATCCTGGTCGATAATAAATATAGCCTAGTCTAGCACCCTAGATAGGACACTACATTTTGGCGCCGTTGCCAGGGAGGCATACTTAAAGGATTTAAAAAGAAAAGAAAAGAAATTTCAATAAACAAAAATAAACAAAAACACAGTTAGAAATCATGTTCATTTATGCCTAGATTTAGAGGCAGTCAGGGTAGATTCATAAAAACCCCCCACCATTCAAAAACTAACCCATCATCATTAGGAGCAGACTCTTTAGGGAATTCAACACCAACTGAGGAAGTCAACATACAAGCATTAGAGGATAAACAAAAGTCAGGACAAAGACTTACTCTCATCGAAAGGAAAACTTTATTAACACATAAATCGCAGAAGTACTTTCCTAGGTCTTCCACACAAGGAGAAAGTAGCACAGTGACCGAACAATCTTTCTTTAATCTCCTCTTTAAAACAAGTGACACTGACAGAGAAACCTATTAGAATGGCTGAGGAAGGAGATGGATCAATACCACATCAAGGACATAGAGACGAAGAAGAGTCAACTTTTCCGTTTCCTATACATGAACCACAAGAAGATGATGAGATCAAAATGAAGAACATACCTCCATCCATGCTACCAAACTTTTATGGTATGCTTTCAGAAGATCCAGACTTATTCTTGTTCGAGTTTGACATTGTATGTCGAACATATGGCTATACAAATGATGCCCATAGGCTTAGACTCTTCCCAACGACATTAAAGGCATCAGCCTTAAGATGGTTCATGAGGCTTGTTGAGCATGCTATAGTTGATTGGGATGGAATGAGAAGAATATTTCTAAGGAAATATCAACCTTACTGTAGATCCAAAGATTCTAAAGATGATATCTTTAGAATGAGCCAACAAGAGGATGAAACCATAGAGGAATTCTTAGAACGGTTTGTCTACAACTTACAAAAATCCAAACACCAAACTATGCCTCTTGATCTGATCCGCACAATATTCTTGAAAGGCATCCGAGAGGAATACATGGATGACCTTAACTTGATGGGCAAAGGTGACATTTATGTTTTACCCTTTGAAGAAATCGCTGACTTATGAGAAAAGTATTCAAGGAGCAAAGCTAAAATGGGAAAAAGAACCCTTTCATCCAAAGTCACAAAATCTGCCTCAGCAAGTGTCACAAGGGCTGAAATAGGGAATCTGTTAGAAGAGTTTAAAACAGATCTATTAAGCACCCTACGGAACCAAATTGACACTCTAAAAGCTAAAAACAAACAAGAAGCTGAAGATCATATAATGGCTATTTTCTGCCCAAAATTCCGGAAGAAACATGCATTAAAGACTGCCCACTAGAAAACATCCAAGTTTGTGCTTTCTGTACTGAACATCATGATATGTTTAACTGTCCTAAAGTTAAGGTTTTGCAGAACTATAATATGGTAGCCAATGCAGAGATGGAAAATGTGTGTTACATGGGCACAAAGAGACCATGGTAGCCAAGGCCAGCACCTCAAGGTATGTTTCCAAATCAAAATTTGCAATTTCCTGTAAATTATCAAATGTATGCACAAAATTCATGGAATGTACCCATGCCATGGCAGCACCAAAACCACCCACAACAACAATGGAGACCATCTCAACAATACTCACAATCTTATCATACATATCCTCAATCATACCCACCATATTCACAACCATATCAACAATACCATCAGTCGTATTCATCACATTCTCAACCATATCAGTAGTATCCTCAGCAAGTTGTTTATCAGCCTCAACCTTCTCAACAAGCATTGTCTGCTCCTCCACCAATAAATCCACCACAACTAAAATTTCCAGCTAACTCACAACCTTCCAGAGCTACTCAAATTCCTGCTCAAACTATCCCAAATCCAAACAATAGAGCAAAAAGGCCAGCCTACAATGTAGAAGAGGGAACCTCATATCCCACAGTACCCTTGCAAAATATCAACTTGAGGTCTGGTAGGGTACTCCACAAAGATTCTCCAATAACAGGTAAGCAAGAAGAAAACAGAGAAAATGAAAATGAAATGACAAATCAAAGAAAACCAAACGATGATACCAAAGATAAGCAAATGCAACCATTGCATCCACCTTTTCTAGACCGATTGGTCCAAATGAAACCTCCACTGTCTATACCACAGTTTGATGTCTTAGATGAACTCAAGAATGTCTACATAAAAATTCCGCTGCTGCAAGGTATAAAAGACATTCCCATATATACTAAAGCCATCAAAGACATGTGCCTCAAGAAGCCTGCTAGAAAAAGGATTGATCCTCAAACCATTCATGTTATAGGACATTTAGCAGACCTTATGACCAATACCATTTCCATAGAAAATTATGTTGATCCTGGCATTCCCAAAGTGACCACCATCATTAACAACATACAAATTCCAAACACTTTGATAGATCTTGGGGCCACAATCAATGTCATGACTCTTGAAACCATGAGAACACTCCAGCTTACAAATTTGCAACATACAACGATTGTTCCAGAACTAGCTGATAGGTCTAAAGTGATTCCTGAAGGGATTTTGGAAGACATAATTGTCTCTCTGGACTCTTGGGAGTATCCAGTGGATTTCTTAGTTCTTCAACCCAAATCCAATTTAGGAGGGCACCCTATCATCCTTGGTAGACCATGGTTAGCGACAGTTGATGCATTCATAGGATGTCGATCGGGTAACATGATCATTTCAAGAGGGACCGAAAGAAAACAACTCACCCTTTATCCATCGGCACAATCACCTGCAGTAACACACAATTTGTGGCTTGATGATAAATTCAATGATAAAGAAGAAGTACAATCTATTTTTAGCATTGACAAAATCTATGATTTCCAAGAACAAAACAATAATGATTTGGTATAATTATTCCTTTCTCAACCTGATATTTCCGAAAATTTGAGACACGACCAATATCATGCTGCAGATGTACTTTTAGCCCAAAATTTTCAGGAAACATGCACCATTCAATCTTTGCAAACCACATTTCATGACATTTTTCCAGTTCAATCCATCACCAACAGACAAAATCAGATCATAGAGATTAGTCCACGGAAAACTCTGAACATAGGCAATCATCTAGACTCATCTCAGCAAGAGAAATTGATTCGACTATTGAGAAAATACCAAAAAGCCTTTGCTTGGGACTACACCGATATGCATGGGATTCACCCTGACACACGCACTCACCATATTTACACAGATAGTACTATCAAACCAGTGAGGCAACCACAGAGAAGGATGAACCCCATGCTCCAAGATATTGTCAGAGAAGAATTACAAAAACTATTGAGAGTTAGTTTTATATATCCTATTTCTGACAGTCAGTGGGTATCCCCATTGGTTATAGTGCCTAAGAAAAATGGTAAGTGGTGCATTTGTGTTGATTACAGACAACTGAACAAAGCAATACTCAAATATTATTTACCACTACCATTTATTGACCAAGTGTTAGACACCCTAGCTGGGAAATCATCATTTTCTTTTCTTGATGGTTTCAGTGGCTACAACCAGATCAGGATAACCTCAGAAGACCAGGACAAAACCACATTCACCTGTCCTTGGGGCACTTATGCTTACAATGTTTTGCCGTTTGGAATTTTCAATGCTCCAGCTACATTTCAGAGAGCTGTATTAGCTATTTTCGCTGATTTAGTTCATGATTGTGTTGAAGTTTACATGGATGATTTTTCAGTATATGGAAATTCATTTGAACATGCATTACAGAACCTTGAAAGAGTTTTTAAAAGATGTATTGAAGCTAATCTGTCCCTCAGCAATGAAAAGTGCTTAATGATGTTAAATGAAGGGATAGTGTTAGGTCACTATATTTCTTCTCAAGGCATCAAAGTTGACCCAGCAAAGATCTAGATCATTGTTGATTTGCCAATTCCACATAATCAAAGAGAGGTAAGAAGTTTCCTTGGGTATGCAAGCTATTACATAAGGTTTATTGAACATTTTAGTAAAATAGCTTTACCTTTTTTTAAACTTCTAACAAAAGATGTACTTTTCAATTGGAATGAAAACTGCCAACAAGCATTTGAACTACTCAAAAAGAAGTTATCAACCGCACCAATCTTGAGAGGGCCTAATTGGAGCCTACCATTTCATATCTTTACAGATGCATCTGACACTGCAGTGGGTGCATCATTAGGCCAAAAAGAGGAATCTTGTACTTATGCGATTTATTTCATTAGCAAAAATCTAACACCTACAGAGTCAAACTACACAGTCACAGAAAAGGAAACACTCGCTATCATATATGCTGTGAATAAATTCAGACATTACATAACTGGTTATGAAGTCTTTGTACATACTGATCATTCTACCATTAGACATTTAATGAATAAACCAATAACTAGTGGCAGAGTTACCAGATGGTTACTATTGTTACAGTAATTCAACATCACAGTGTTAGATAGACCAGGTAAAGAGAATCAGGTGGCAGATTTTCTTTCTAGACTGCAAAATCCAGGTGAGGTTGTTCCGGTTGAAGATTCTTTCCAGATGAAAATCTATTTGCAATTTCCATAGTAAATCCTTGGTATGCTGATTTGGCCAATTATTTGTCTACAGGAAGGACACCTCCACACTTTACTGCAAAGGAAAAGAAGAGACTAGTCAAACAAAGTGCTAGATATTCATCGCTCAATGGCGATTTATTTTACACTGGTTATGATATGATCATTAGAAGATGTGTAAGAAATGATGAGGTAATTGATATTTTAAAATCTTGCCATGATGAACCGTGTGGTGGGTATTTTGCAGCTAAGCGGACAACATTCAAAGTTCTTACTCTTGGATACTACTGGCCATCCATTTTCAA
>APFE030384065.1:0-21064 GCA_000404065.3 Pinus taeda
CAAGAGCTAGTACTTGTGCATATAGCACCGTCGCTTCCAAGTTTGTACGAACAACCGGGTTGATAAAATGAGAGACAGGAAGCCCCAGGAGTTGTAGCATTATTGCCACAATACTGGAGCTCACCAATATTAATAAAGGGTCTCAAAACCCACTATCTTTCAAGTTTGATCCCACCTCTCATGGCTCGACCATGACTTGTAATGAGTTTTGTCTCTTCCTTAATAAGTTATTAATCTTTGTTATCATGCAGTTTGTTATAGCATGCGGTTTGTTATGTTGTCTAATCTCTGTTTTCATGTGGTTTGTTATAGCATGTGATTTGTTATGCCTCTTAAGCATCAAACATTTACCTTTATTAGTCATTGCACACATATTTGCCTTCATCTTTTACACACACACACACACACACACATATATATAACTCATCCCCACAGGGATGTACCACATATGCAAATATAATCAACATAATGTAGTCCTTCAATCCAGAACCAATAGTGGAATCGAAGGTTTAATCATCGCAACATTCAAAATGAGACAACACAAAACATTTGTGATATGGGTACCTCCGATGTGAAACGGATACAATAACATAATTAACTCATTTTAATAATTGTATCGCGTCCATAATGTCAGAGGTTTTGATATCAGAGATAATCATAACATGCCACAGTTTGAAAACTTGCGCTATAATAAATCTCTGATATGGTGGATGCCAAATTACAATTAAACACTTTTTAATATCAATATCACATCCATATTGTCACCATTTTAGATGATGACACATTCTGATAAATGGATGCAATCTTAGATTAAATCCAATCTTATAATTATACGGGTCCGCAAGTGAATCGGTGGTCAGAAATTTGATATTATAGGTTTCATTCAAAAGTCCTGAAATCAAATTGGATGAGAAATTCTTATTAATCAACACTAATACACCATATTGGGTCTGGATATCAGAGATTGGAGTAAATCCGAATTCGGAGATTATCGCATATCGTATCACACGCCTTCAAAAATATCGGTAGGATATGGATATCGAACGAAGTGCTCTATCACAAGTCAAGGATCGGGGGTTTCAAGTGCTAACATATAACAAAAACATTGAAACATCAACTGCATATATACAATATCGTTGTTTGTCTGTATACTTAACATATTTAAATTAAAACACATCAACGGTGATATTGATCTAATCACATGCCATGACATATATGACAAACTTGAATTAAAACATACTTCAATTAAAATAGTACTTCAGCTCAAAAGCATAGCATCAACGTAAATATAATAGGACCCGATACACATTCACTCTACTCATAAGTAAAATGGGGTTGGTTCTTCTTTCTATTAAGACTTGTTTACACTAGAATACTAAAAACCAAAATACTTCTTGCAAAATTTTAGAACCCCCTTTCGTCATAACAATGAAGGGGATTTGAAGTTTAAAATCAAAACTTAAATACAGAAAAGTCCATAAAATGTTGTGTTGGTCCAAACAAACCACACTTAAAATAAAAATACAAACTAATAGTACAGTCATGTTACAACAAGTTGATCAAGACTTGGACGAAGATTACTCTGCCAATCATTGTTGAAGTTTGCATATGTCTGTCACCAGCTTCAATTCAGGTGAATGTTCAGGCCTAATGTGCATCCACGCAGTGAATAACACATCGTTGAGTGCTAACAGCACTTGACTGGTTGTATTTACAAGACACCTCAGCATCAACCATTGCCCATGTGGTTTGACTAGGAAATGCTAATGGCATTCCAAGGCAATATTTGATAGATTTTTTATCCGCTCAACCTTATTTTTTGATGATTCTTGCCAATATCTTGTCAATATTTTAACATCGGACAACATATCTTCTGGGAACTCCAAGATTAAATTTTCCTGGAACAAGCTATCGTTGATTGATTCAATCATGTTGCTAGATATGCCCCTGGCAATATAGATTATCATCTCTGCATTTTTATGCCTTATCTCCCATTCTTGGAAGACAATCTCTTTCTGAGATTCTTCTATTTTGGGTAGGTTTTCTAATCGGCCCTCAAAGTTGTTCTATCAGTCAATGAAATCAGAGATTTTCTCTTCAAATTCCTAACAGATTGGATAGTTGATTCACAAGTGCACCAGCTAATTGGCACATCTCTTCGATAATGACCAACTTTTGGAAAAATAGAACATGCTGATGAGAAATCAGGTTATCCAACTCCCTTGCTTCTTTCATGAATTTTGTCATCTCAGGATTAGCCTTTAGCTGCTCAATCCCGAGCTCTAACTCTTGTATATGGGCATCTCGACTCTTCATGTCAGATTCATATTGAATCTTCAGCCCATCGAAACTAGTTTGCAATTGTGTAAATTGAGCTTGTCATTGCTGGATGATTTTCTTCTTTCCATTTTCTAAATTTTGTTCAAGGTGCCTTATTCCATCATCTTTCTCCCTTAGGAGTTATTGCACTTATGTGGCTTTGTCAATTATTGCACTAGCATAGGCTCCTTCATATTCTAATATTCTCCCAAGATCTTCAACAATGGTCACTTGGGCATCTTTCCATAGTACTTAAAAGGAGGTATTTGCAAGGACCAAAGCCTAGCTTTGTTCATTATTCTCCTCTTTCTCTTCCTACTGACTACTGCTCTGTGTTTGGGACTATAAAATACATCCAGAGGAGGAATCTCCTCAATATTGAGAATGATCTCAGAGGTCGTAAAAACTAAGATGATTTCCAGATCATCAGTGTCCATAATTTCTTTAGAAGCCTCAATAGTGTACGAGGTCTTCTTAGTGATTACATGAGTCTGATAAATCTGTGTTTGTGAAGGACTCTGTTGTTTTTTTGGGACAGTCTTTTTAAGAAACTGATCCCAAATCACATCCAAAATTTCTTCTGTCGTTACCTTCTCTGCCTTTGATTCACTAGCTGTCGATGTTTCAGTTACGTGAACTACATATTGACTCTGAGATGTGCTCATTCTTGTGTCTTGTTCTGTGTTCTGTGATTTAGGTTCAAAATTTCACTGGGCAAATGGGAAATATTTTTAACCCTGTATTGATGAAACTGCACTAATTCCTCGGGGTTGAGTCGGGTTGTTGCTTATTTTTCAACCTCTGCATAATTTGAGGTTGATTGAAAGAAATCATCAAATTTATCAGGCTCGTTTATAAATTGCCTGGTCTTTTCCCGTGTTGTAATATTTTTGGCAGTATCAATCAGATCATACTGCCGATTTAGAATGGTTGGAAATTTCACCAGTTTGATTTCCTCCATCTCCTTAGTAGCATGTTTGAAATTATCTAAAGAATATAATCCATAGAGAAATAGAAAAATAGGCCACATTGTCTTCTTTCTTTCTCTAATGGCCTTAGACAGGCCATTTCCCACAATCTAGTAGGCTATTTCCCGGGCTAGGATCTTAGCAGGGACATACAGGGACAACACATGAGGCTATGAAAGGCTACCAAAAACTGGAACATAGGTAAATGATTCCTCCCCAAACCATCTTCTATCTGATAATAGGTCAATGTTGCCTTCAGTGGAGATTCTAGGGTAATTCTTGTTGAAAACAAACTGGTAAATAGGAAGGACGACACCATGGCTAATATTGTAAAAATGGGGTCAACATTTTGACTCCCATAGAATATTATGGTAAATGTGAATAGGCAAAGGGTCTTCAATAGTCCATTTCCATCCCATGGATGGAAAATATGAAGTGAAACAAATAGAATCCATAATGTAGGCACTCATGTAGAATGGGACAACAATAGTTTCAGAAAAGATTGCGCTTTTTCCTATGTTCTAGGATTTTGTTTCTTAATTTGTTGGACATATTAGTTCCCCGATCCATTACATAACTACCAGAGGTATCTTCAATCAGGAGTACCCATTGGTCTAAAAACTTATGGGTATTGGCATAGCCAAACAATCTACACATCATTACAGCAACATAACAATAGGGTGCATTAACAGAGGCTATAACATACATACCCTTGTCCTCTCGCTTATGCTTTCTTGTGTCTCTTCTCCATCCTCGAATGACCTCATATTGGTGTTCATTTTCCTGCATGAACTTCTCAATGAATTCTTGCTCATATTTTTTCTCAGCTAGTGGTAGGTGGTATATTGCAGAAAAATATTTTCCAATGAAAGAGCCAATGATCATCTGTCTCTTGTTCATGAAGTTTCTATCTACGATGTTCAGATGATTAATGACCCATCTGATCATATCCATATAAGGCAAGATGCTTGGCCAAGCACCAATTCTATGGAGAAACGAATTGGCCACATCACTATATGTAATTTTTGAAACAGGAACCCTATCCTCTGTTGTGACTATTCTTCGAGTGAATTTTGGCCCTTCATCTTCAAAAAGCTTATACATAGCCTCCCAGCCAGCGCCCCAGCATCAGGGGTGCATGTCATGTCAGAATATAGCCCAAGAATTTTTGTGACCTTAGGAGGAGGAGCAATTGGTTGTTTTTGAATGGGAATTTTCCTTCTGGGTTTAGTCAGTCGAGACATTTCTCATGAATTTTGTTTATCGAGACTAGCCTATGAGGAAAAAAAACAAGAATTACCAATGCCTATACTTAGAGAAAATGACCAATTATGCATGAATCCAATATTTTTATGAGCGAAATCTTCGCGAATCGTTAGTATTAATGAAAACATTTAGAATATTGAAAACCATAAATTCACTGCATTTCACCATTAATTAACAGAACGTGCATCCACATGGCCTTCGATACACGTCATCTTTACCGGAGATTTTTATCGGAGAAATCAAATGGTTTTCCTACCAAAACTTGCGATCTCGTCTATCTCCAAACCCGATTAATTTTATCAGAACATATTTAAGATAAAATTACATCCACCCTTCATCGAATCTTTTTGAATGAAATCTTAGCTTAGATCCGTTGATCTTTGATTGCGATATGTCTTATGCCCCTGATTACCTTTATTATAACGACTTCAATGTAATATTGTACACGTCAGGTTTACCAAAAAAAATTATTGGAGAAATCAAATGGTTGTCCTAGCAAAACTTGCGATCTCGTCTATCTCCAGACCCGATTAATCTTAACATAACGTATTTAATACAAAATTGAATCCACCCTTCATCATAGCTTTTGGAATGAAACCTTCACTTACATCCGCCAATCTCTGATTGTAATATGCCAATAGCCCTTGATTCCTTTGAACTCTTTATGAGCATCATGCTAGCCCCTAAATCGGAGCCCTCTCTATTGACCATTTCCAATCAGAGGTCTAACCTTGGTGCATGACATGTCAATTCACCAATTGTCGACCGTCGATCAACTTCTGCATTTGGCCCTTCGTCCTGTAGCTCTTCACGTGACCGCAATCTAGCCCCAGTATGGGATCCCTTCAATTGAAGGTTATCAATCGGAGGTTTCACTTCGATGCACAATACACCTCAACCTCTGATCATTGATCTCCCATACGTGATTCCATCATTTCCACATATCTGCCACCTATCACCTTGTGAGTAATGACATGTGTTACCCTTTTTTGGCCTATTGTGAGCCTTGAAACTGTTGAATCCACCTGCGACGTATCAACCGTGTTGGTACGCAATGATGACATCAGCCTCTGCGTGTCACTTCTCTCAACCAATTACTAGCTGCCACGTGTCCCTTAACACATCGAGTTGTTGTTTGCCACGTGTCTCTTATCGAATCCAGTCTTTTGCTACCACACTTCCTTTTGGGAAGAGAGAGAAAAGGCTCCAGCTTCTTTGGCTTTTCAGACAAATTCTTTTTTACTTTTTTACCGCCCATCCTAACACATTAACACTAGCTGCCCATTCCTGGCGATTTCATCGCATATTGCAACTCACATATCAACGTTTTTGAAATGTGGTCACTCTGCCTCAATTCCAAAGATAAAGTACATAGCTTGGACCCTCTACTGTCAATTTTCGATATCATAGGACCTCCTACTATTGATATCGACTTTCATATAGTGTCACCTTTAATAATCGTTGATTGTAGATATCATATGCAGTTGCGATTCATTTTTTATAATGTTTTCGTGTGAATTCACCTCCATTGTGTCGTAACTTTACAATATCGCATATTTGTGATGCACGTCATGTTAAAACCTCCGATATCAAAACCTATGATACCTAATAAACTCTCTTTGTGCCTCTTAGTGCAAATGTTAGTATATAAATCAAGTAGACACTTCTTACGATTTTTGTACTATTTTAATCATTTTATTTGTGCACCTTCTAAATAATAAGCTACGACAATCAGAATTCATCAACCCTAAAATCTTGTCATTCTTTTATTGTTGCTTTTGGTTTGATAAAATGCAACTTTCTAATGGCATGGGGCATACAAGTGTAATTTCAATAAGATAGAAAATTATTAAAAATTATTTTGAAATTTGTTATTTATTTTAATGTGTAATTTCAATAATACAACATGTAATACAAACTTAAAGATATGGGAAGATATAATGTATAAAATGAAATTGAAATTGGTATATTGGGGTTTAGTTAGAGTGAGGATCCATAGAGGTGGTTTCTCCATTTACCTAGTGGTGCTTACCAAGGAAAATCATAAGGTCTTTGCATAGAAAAACATTGTTGCAATTTTACAGTTCCCTTTTGCTCTTTTTTGCAATAGAGGATTGAGAATTTGGTGTGAATAATGTAGAGAGAAATTACTAGCATTCAAGGTTACTTCAAAAGTGTTTATGCCAGTAGCTTAAGCTACTTTGGGTTTTTTAAATGTCATAAAAGTATGTTTAGGTGAGTCATAAGGTAACAAATTTAGAAACTTGGGTACCACTTCAAAAATTCTTATGCCTTAGATGCATCTACTATCACATGAACATTTTTTGAAACTTGTTATGGTAAAGCATTTGTGCAGCTAGACTAGAACACGTCATGGTCAGAAAATACGTGCTTCACAAAATTCACTACAAACTTTGTCTTGACTTCAGTAAGCTCTACAGGTGGGAAAAACTTGTACAAGAGTTACCCCATGCAGATAAGGGGTTAACAATCTACATGGGACAACCTTTTCAAGATAACATTTACTTGAACTCACCACTCAAATAGTACCCCTGAATTGTTCCCTCGAATTTGTATGCATCGATAACTTAGGAAGCATCTTGTCAATTATTCCATATTTCATGTTGTAGCTTATTTGTTATCGTATATATGTGATGATATTTAAAATACGTTTCATCTTTAATCTTTGTTATTTGATAGGCTAATCATCTTCTTGTGTTAAATATTGCAGGAAAAAGCTTGCATGCTAATTTATATATGATAAACGTGCAAATAATGATTATGAGAGAAGTATATTTAGAAATTTGAAGCAACAATGTGGAGACCATTTTACTTGTAAAATGGAGGGAATGTCATGCTAGGAGTTCACTTCCAAATGATTATATTTTAAATCGTGACTTGTACTACACAAACATATTTTGGTGTAGTTTATCTCAAAATTATTGTAAACTTGTAGCTTTTTTCATTTTACTCTTTTACTTTATTTTAAATTTCCGGCTAAATACCTTTTGTCTTTCTTCCAAACATATTTTGATATAATCATCAATTTACATTTTTTCTTATTTTATCTTATCTAAGAAACCTCTATTTTGATCCTCTAAACTAGGGTGGTGGCGAGATTGTAGGCTATAAATCCAATTATGTCTAATTTTTTTAACTATTAAAGAGTTCATAAATAATGTTAATGCTAGCTACCTTACTGAGTTAAGATCAATGAGAAAGCAAATGGGATAATGTGAATTCAAAGATAGTATTAGATTAAATAAAAAGTCGTCATTATTGTCATTATTATTAATTCACAGATGGTTAAGTTACTATAATAATAAGTTTAGTGTTGATTTTGCATTAATTTTATTTTACTTTTTAAACGCTTTCATTTTATTCTAACCTTTTAGCAAAGTTTACAATTTTATATATTAAATATTTGAAGTTTTTTTTGTTATCACAATTAAAGAGTTATTACCAAAGAGGTGGTGGAATTTTAGGACAAAACATTTTTAATTAAATGGAATTGGTAAAGGAATTAAATATATTAAATGTAATCTATGGACTTAAACACTATTGCATTTCATTTTCTTCTAAAATAGGTTCAATGAACTTACACACAAACAAGATAGAGTTCATTGTATTATGAAGCAAGTTTATTGTCTTCTAGAATAGGTTTAGTGTCTTCTAGAGTAGGTTTGGTATGCGTGTCTAGGGAAATGTTTCTATTTATTATCAATTTTAGAATTACCAATTAATGTGGTCAAATTTCAAAATCTATAATTTTGCTTAATACAAACACATACTTTCAAGTTGTATGTTGGATTTCCAAAATATTCAACATATTTTATTTGGAAGTTTGTTTGTATACCATACTATAGTGATAGGATACAAGTAATAATTTTTTGAGATACATTTTACATTAATTAAACTAACATTAAAAAAATTACAAATCATTACTCATATTATCTTTAAAAAACTTGTTAATCTCCTAAACTAAAACATGTGACAAATAAAGTGAGTTCTTCATACCTTGTCACCACTTCCACCTCCACTGCCATCAAATTTTGAATTTTGCAGTTAATCCCAAATCCATCCAATTCACCTTCTAGCTCTCCATAAACTACTCTAGAGATGACTAATCTGCATAAAAATATAGAGATAAACAAAGTACTAGACTTTGTGAAAGAAGCATCAATGGAATGAGCAATGCAAATGGCACATTTTGTTATTAATGCTCATATCTATACTGTTGAAGATATATGTGGGATATTGGTTCCCAATGCATTCAATAATTGGTTAATTATCATTTTGTTATGGATACTAAATATAATGGGTATCTAATGGGTTACTTGCAACTTTATATTTGATTATAAAGATGCACTTGTATCACTAAATATTTTCTTTTTCAAAATAAGGAGAGAACTCTATTTATTCTAATATTTCATATAACTACTTATATATGTATAAATATTGCTTTCTCTATATCCACTTAACTTCATTATGATATATGTGACTATTTGTAATTATATAAATGTTGCTTATTTGATCTCCACCTAACTTCATTTTTATATATTTCCCCAATTTTTACACAACATGCATATAAATAAGTGAAATGAAATTTTCTAGCCCTAAATTAATATATGTTCTATGGTAAGGGTCATTTTGTGAATTGCAGTACTTCCCATCAAGATTGCTTCCCAAAAATGTGCCATAATTCTTTCATGTGTGTATAAACTTGTGTTTTTACTTGCAACATTTGTGTTGTGTGTTGAGTGCTTTTTGATAACACATTCCAAAGGCTTTATAACCTCTCTTTTTATCATTTATACTTGATAACCTCTATTTTGATCCTATGAACTAGGTTTTGGACTTTTATCTTGGGGGAGTTTCACATTTGAGATAACTACCCTTTCCTCATTACTTTGGTTCCCTAGGCAGTTAAATTTTCACTTTCTTTTCCCTTTAAGATTAAAACAATCTTATCTACTAAACTAAGTTACTAGAATAGAAATATGGATCCAACATATTTTTGAAGAGACATAATTCATTTACAACTAGAAATGACAAGTACAAAAAATTTAAAAGTAGTTTTATAATAAATAAAAAATAGGTAATCTGATTTATTTTTATCTGTAAACTGTCATGGATATTCCATTGGACAATTTGTCACAACATATCTGATAAAATTATATTTAAAATATGAAATTCTACACTATTTAAAGTTTATTAGATTTTTGGATCTGTAGATTTATTGTTAATAGTGCATGCATGTGAATTAAAATTATGTAGAAAATAGAGAACGACAAAATAAAGAGCTCACACACACATTTAACACAAGATATATTCTGGGAAACCCTTTCACGAGAAAAACCCAGCTGGAAGGTGAGGCTACTCCACTCTCTTTCTCTTAATGGAAATATGGTTGCGAGTACAAAGAAGTAAAACTTGTGGTTTGTGGGCTGCTATAATGCACTAATCCTCTGTGTGTGATCTACCTCATATCCCTCTTAGCTACTTTTTCTCATCTATGGAACAAATGCACTCGAAAGATTGGAATCCCTTTTCCTCCTAGTGGTATGGTTATAACGCAACTTGATAGCCTATTAGTGGTTAGGTTTGACTATCTCAACTCTTAACCATAGTTACAATATATACTCTTCTAGATTCTTCTACATGATAATAACATGGCTAGCTCCCTTTTCATGAATAATTTGGATTGACGTGGCATCTTCTTGAATTGTGGTGTTGAAAGCAGGAAGGTCAACTTCGTGGCATAACTTTCACATACATACTCTAATTGATGTGATTCTTGTGTTGTTGGAAAGGTCTTTGTGTGTAGAATAGGAAAAAAAAAATGTTGCACTCAAGCAGCCAAGTTTTACCCCAAAAAAGCATCATTTGATGCCTCAATACGCTTCTGGAAGGTTTCAAACCCTGTTTTGCCAAATTGGGTCCCGCTAGTAAAAATGGTCCCGTGAGCTGATTCCTCGACTTTTTCCACTTTGAAAGCATCGAAATGGATGAAAAACAATATAATGATCTAATCTAGATCATATTTAATTTGGCTATCAAATAATATGCTAACTAAGTATGGAAGGGATCTATGGCCCTGTAACACTCGCCTGTTCTTCATTCAATGATCACAGTAGGATAAGGTTTTGATATATCTTCAAGTTTGAGTTCACATTTTTTTCTCCTTTTTTTGGATTTTCATACACTTATTTTTCTGACCCTGCCTTTGGTCGTGCTGACATCATGCATTACTAGGGGGGAGATAATGTGGACTACACATCCAGCCTTGTTTGTCACCCCATTTTTGTCTCCCGACTCAAGTTCTCCATGTGCCTCACCAGTCATCTGACTCATCCTCTAGATATTTCAAGGGATTTTTCCACCTCGCTTTCCATTGTTCTAAATGCCTCTCTCCAAGAGTTTCCTTTCTCCTCTACTCAGCCTAGTGTTTTCATTGCTACAACACCCTCTAAAATTTTGGTCAGGATCAAAATTTCGAAGCCTACTTTGACTTTACATGTTGTCGTTCCCAGTACCAAGAGTCATTACATGTGTTTTCTTTAAGTATTCTAGTCCCATTTGGAAGAAAACCAAAGTGTTGTCTTTTGGTATGGCAAGCGTCATACATTGTACAAATGTAGTTTGTTTTGTTTCAAGGGGTAATCTTGGCGCTAATGAGTCATATTTATCATGAAGACATGTATTATACTCATTCCCAAATTTTCAAGCACTGTCACGCAAGTGTCGTCTCTATCATTGCAAAGTGTAGCTTTAGTGTCACACTGGCGGAAAGTTGTCGCATTGGGGGAATTATGTTGTTCATGTGTTATGAGTGATCAATGTGGTCATCAATTGCTCTAGGCATGTGATGATACTCAAATTTTTTCCTTGTTCCTTTTTACCTCACTGATCCTGCACTTAGTCAAATCCAGAAAAACTTATTGTCTGAGCAACTTGGCCTTACTCAACCTTATTGAACTGTGCCCTGTGCAGTATCAACCCTCAAGCTCAGACCTTGCCTCTTGGAACTACACAATGCGTAGTTCCTGCCTTCCAGAACAATACATTGTGCAGTATTAGTGCTCAACCCTGACCCTTGAGCTCCAGAATTGCGAAACCCCTACCTTCCAATCACCTTCTTATGAGCATTATGTAGTCTCAAGCATCAACCCTTCAGTCTGACTACTTGAATTGCACAATTGTGCAAGCCTTAGGCCTCTGTCCTTCCAGAACTGTGCATTGGGAAACCTCAAGCCTCAATGTTAGTGTGAAAATTCTTGAAAGGTGTACCAAAAATACTTCACTTAAGTCACTCGGTGACAAGTGACCCTAACAACAAGTTGGTGGTTGTTGTCATCTTAGATCTGATACACAAATAGAAAACCTATAGTAAAAGAAGATATAACCCAAAATAGAAAGTAGCAATATAAAGTGTCCAGTATAATAACCCAATTCGAAAGACAATTTTAAATGAATTAATCTTTTATTGGTAACACCTGGTGAAGGAGATCTACAGATTGGTCTGTAAGTCCCCCTTTGTGGGATGGGTCCTTTGATATCCTTGACGCTTTAGAAAATTGATCTTCTCTCTCAATGTGAAAAATCCAAACAAAAGTGAAGAACTCAAAATGGGAGTTCAAGAAAAAAGACGATGATTATGATCATGGTGAAGAATGAATGAAAAAACCCTCCTTTATATAGTGAAGTATGGAGTTAATCTTGAAAATGGAGAATAATAAAATATTATTAACCAAATTCAGATCTAATTACTTGGAATACTTTATTATATTTATTGGAGAGGGAAAAGGAATTTAAAATGGTTAAATACCTTTATTTAGAAATAATTAACAAATATAATTATTTATTTATTATTTCGTGAGAAACAAGAAAGGTGTGAAATCAAAATAATTATTAAATGGCGATTAAATAATTATTCTAATAACAGAAATAAGGAAATTCAAATAAAATAATGATTTATTTAAATATTCCTAAGGGATTTAGTCAAATGTGACAAGGAATAATTATTAAATAATGATTTAATAATCATTCCTAGAGAAAATTAAATAAATAATGGTTTGGTATTTGCCTTCAGAGAAAAACCGCTCCGAGGATGAACCCTAGCTTTGCCGCCTCCTTTCCTTCGGCCACCATCGGGTCTTTGAATGTCCCTGCTGCGGATGGTTTCGAGAGTTTCAGTCACGGGTTAAGGGACTTTTTCCTCTCTGCTGATTCGCAAGATCTCCATACAAAGAACGCCGACGCAGCGGATAAGGATGCTCACGCAGAACTCTTGGTTGTGGGCTCTGGAGTAGCAAGGCTTTAGCCCCCTACTTCCTCAACACGCATATGCGGCCCTCTTCAGAACGCCGGCGCAGCGGCCAAGGGTGCTCACGCAGAACCCTTTGCTGCTTCTCCTCTGGTCGTGGCTTTCGGGAAGGAAGGGTTTGCTCTGGTTGGTTGTTCGCCTCTTTTGGTATTTCCTCCGACCCCTCAGAATCGCCAATCCTATGAATTTCTCCATCAGAAACCCCTCAGATCCCTGGATCTGCCCAAACCGACCATCTGGAAGCTATTTCAGGCGGAATATCTCAACAGAATTACTAACAGTTGGTCTCTCCTTTCGTCTCCTCTTCAGCCCCTGAGGCAAATCCAGGAAACGAAAATCAATCAATGCGTATGCCTCCTCTCTTCACAAATTTGCAGGGGAAAGAGACATTCTGACTTTTCTTCCTCATTCCAGATACAAATCAAGCTCATTACACGCAAAAATATGCTACAATGGGTAAGCCAAATGGATCTAGTGTAGAATCTCAAGCATACACTGAACATCAAACTAGGGATCCCCTCTGTAGCTCAACGGCTTCTCCACGAAGGTAAACAACTTGAGGATTTTTATCCTCTTTCTTTTTACTGCATTAAGAAAGATGCATCCATTATTTTAACCCTTCGTTTGAGAGGAGAAGCGGCTGGAGAGTCATCCTCAGCTAAGGCATTTTCATACAAAGATGTAGTCCATGCTCAGAAGTCTAAAAAGACAGTTCCACCAGTTCAGGCTCCCAAACCTTTTCTGGTGGACAAACTGGAGGAAGCCCCCACCATTGAAATAATGCATCCAACACTGGATGAGCAAACCCAAAAGTTTGCAGAGCACGCCATTATTTGCAGGTTTAATGGGCTTTGGCCGCGCACAGCAGACCTCTACCAATGGATCCACTCTAACTAGACCAACAACTGCAAGGTTCTGTTATGCTCAAAGGGCTTCTTCATTGTAGTGTTCGCCTTCGATGAGGACTACCAAAAAGCCCTTACTATAGGTCCATGGTTTTGGGGCTCAGCAGGATTATTTCTCACCCCATGGTTCCCAGATTTCGATCCAGCAACAACAGTCATAACCAAGCTCCCCATCTGGGTCAGACTCCCCAACCTCCCGGTGCATCTATGGCATTTTGTTGTTTTCCAAGGGATTGGCAAGGCTCTAGGCCGCCTCCTCGATATAGACATCTCAAGAGGGGAAAAGGGCCTCTACACCTTTGCCAGAATCTGTGCAGAAATAGACATGAGCAAAGGTCTCCCTGACCAGATCAATCTCAAAATTGGAGACTTTCATTGGACTCAGGCCCTGGACTACGAGAACACAGCCTTTCGCTGCCGGAACTGCCATCACACAGGGCACCTTCAAAGCTCCTGTCCCACGATGCCGATACACAAAAAGAAGGCCAATCCTAAGCAGAAATCCAAGATTTGGAAGCCTCATACCCCTCCCCCCATGGACGACTTTGATTTCAGCACGAATGATGAGGAAGAGACTGCGGAAGAGATGGAAGCAAAACTAGCACAGGATCCGCCCCAGGCTGAGCATGTGGACTTGTCTGTTCAGCCAATCTCACAGAAAAGGAATCATGAATCTTCTCCATCGGATTCAGACAAGGAAACTTCTCCGTCTGCCCAGCTCAGCTTGCAAATCTTGCCTGACCAGCATTGCTCTCCTGAATGGGTCAAAGTTGGTAAAAAGAAAGGGAAAAAGTGTCGATTAGTTGATTCCATCCATGTTGGGTAGAATCCTCTGTTCTGCTCTGCTTCTCTGCTCCTCTTGTTTCTTCATGTTTAGCTCCATTCTCTTCTTTCTCATCTAGGGGCCGAGGTGGATAGATCATCCTTTCCGGCTGCCCATGTTCCTGCTTTCTTGGCTGTAATATCTCATTGTACTATATTTTCCCTTAATAGAATTAACTTTTACTGAGAAAAAAAATAAAAATAAGGGCTTATCTAATTATTCTCATGGGATTTTTTTATTTAAATCAAAAAATAATTTAATAAAAGTGGGTTACTAAATTATTTTCCATAGTGAAAAGGATTTTACTATGATAAAATTAAATTTACATGCTGTATTTCGATCCAACTAGTTAGAAATGGCTAGGTGATCATTTTTTAGTGATAACACTCAATCCTCAAGCCTACCTCCTTGAGCCCCTCAACTGTGCAGTTATCTTTCCCTAGCCTACCTAAACTGCGCACTACATAGTATCAAGGCTCAGTCTTGGCCCCTGACCTCTTGAGTTACACAATTACACAATCATTGAGCCAATCTCTCAACCTACCACCCTGTTCCATCTAAGTTAAGGGTTGTCATGAAGCATGTTAGACTAGAGTTTTATCAAACTGATGTCATCTTATCACAAGTGAATTTCAGTTGTAGGTATTATATCATGTTATAACAGGATGATGATGAAGGATATGAAGAAGGATACCCTACTAAAACACACCTTTGTAGCTGCAAAGACGAGTTGATCAATTAAGAAAAGACAAAGGGACACCAAATTGCAACAACCACTGGAGATCAAGATCATATTGAAGACACCCTACCTTCAAGCCTTCTGGAGGAGAAAGAAGAAGAGCATGTACCATTTTTCAAGAAGACACAAAGATAACAGCAACAAGAGTGGCTTGACATTTCCATATCAACATGCAATTCATGTCATCAATGTCATGTTGTGTCTTGTCAAGGTGTCATGTCAAGATGTATATGAGTTATCATTTGCCACATCTTTGACGATTATTTAATTTCAATATGTGAGGAATGTAATGTAAAGTGGAAGTCCAAGAGTCATCTATAGAATGTGAAAAGTCATGAAGGAGTCAAAAGGTCATAGAGAAGTCAAATAATCATCAGGGTAGTCCAAGAGTCATAAGGGAGGTGAGTGGTCACCCCATTTGTTATATATACACCCTCATAGCTCATGCAAAATACTTTTCACCTTGGCTTCTCCTACTAGGAATTAGAGAGGAAGATAGTTCTTTTGGAGGAACAAGTGGTTGCTTTATCACTTCGCTATTGGAGCTAGTGGTGTTCATTGTACTAATGTATCTTGGAACTTTTGCTTAATTTCAAAGCTCATTGAGCCAACACACTTTCATGCGTATGTCATAAAAATTATAAGACTATTCTTTGAATGTTTGCGATGTATGTTGTTCTCATCTATACTAAGGAAATTGAACTATTTGGGTGGCTTTGGTACTTATCTTATTGAAGGTGTGTTGTATGTGCTTTAACAATTGTTGCTTCTATGTGAATTATTTCATTAGTTAATCAATGATTCATTCATATGTATATGCTCATGTGTCTTTACTAGATCAGTACTATTACTTTTCTTTTAAAGGCTCATTTTTCTCTCCCTTTCGGTAGAATAACCTTGATATACTATGTAGTTGAACATTCCATAAAGCATACTCACTTGTTCATTTGAAAGTACATGTACATTACTCTCTTGTGTTGAGCATCGTAGCCAAGGAAAATCTCTAAGAACATATGGCGTCGGGCCTTATTTTCGGAAGGGTTCCCACACCAAATGATGTGAAGTCTAATTGGGATTATTCATTGGGGAGACCCCCTTGCATGTTGGTGGTATCCAGCATCGTCAACATTCTGGAACTAGAAGGAGGCAACCACCTTTTTATGGCTGAAAACTAACCACATCCTAATAAACGAACTTCCGCGCAAGGCAGTAACATTCCTATTTTCACTCCCACTCATACTCCTAAAAACAAAGAAATTGTTCAGTCTAGCCTAGGAAAAGCCTTTGAGGTTACTTACGACCAACTCCAGACTATTCTACCCATCACTTGTCAGTTTGCGAGGGCTCTTGGTTTGCTCCCTATTGCTGCGATTACACCTCATAAGCCTATAAAGAAAGAAACAAATCCTAGTGGCGTACTAGTTTCATCGATGGAATATTTGGTTATTGAAACCCTTGAATAATTGGCTGAGCCTACAAAAAATCAAGGGCACCTTCCACCTGTTGAGGAGAATTTAGATAGTGAAGGGGAAGATTTTCATTTTTTTCACGAGGAGCACCTTGATTACAACGTAGATTTGAACGATGAAGGAGAAGCTTCTTCAAATTCATAAGAAGTGGAGGAGGACAAAGACACAAACATGGTTGATTCTGACTTGGATTGGATGGCCCAAGGACAACTTGCTCTTCCGGACAATCTTCACAAGATGTCTAAACATCCAGAAAAATTGTTGTTAAAGTTCAACCCAAACAAGAAGACCAAATATTAAGACTATCTAGACGATTTCTACATGCATTTACGGATGCTTGAGTTATATTTCAACAATGTTGCTTGCAGAGTCTTTTTGTACACTTTAGAAGGTAGAGCGTTTTTACGGTATCACAGTCTTTCAGCTAATTCAATCCATAACTGGAGGGAGTTTAAGAAGTTATTTCTGGAAAAATTTGTTGACGATAAGACTCCCGCCGTGTTGTTGGAAGAACTTGGGAATTCGAAAGTGGGGTACAAAGAAAGAATTAAAGATTTTAATAATATATTTACTTGTTTGTTAAACGAGTTCCCCACTGATGTGTAACCTCACTATGATATCACTAAGTATTATTACACATTTGCCTTGCAAACTAAAATTTCTATATATTTTTAAGAGAGTTGCGAAGGAAAATTTGGCCTTAAACTTTACATAAGCTCTTGCTGTTGAAAAAAATTGCAATCTATTGGAGCCATTGAAGACACTGATGATCCCAAAGACTCCAAGGAAGTTGGTAAGAAAAACCAAGCCTCTTCCAGTAAAGTTAAAGGCAAAAATTATTTTGATTTGGAAAGCTTGACCAAATCTTTGAAGCTACTCACGAACAGAGTATTAGAGTTGAAGAGATGGTGAAGCGAGGCATCTACTACTATCAACAAGTCTTTCAAGCCACCGTTCTTTAAAAAGAACACTAATTCTCAACCGACCAAATCTGCTTAGAGTTCTAACGCAATGTTCAATATCGAAATCCTGGGCATGGATAATTTTTGCACCTTTCATCGAGAAAAACATTCAGAAAAGGCATGCTCGCAATGGACCCATAATATTAACACTATGATGGCTAATCTCATTGATACTCTATTAGCAGAACAACAACCTGAGCATAATGAATAAACAAACGAACCTGTCGCAACTGAATAAAGTTCATATGGTGGACATTCAGTGAATATGTTCAGTTTCATATACAACGGTGGTAAACAAAGTGCTAATCAACCGTTAGCGAGTGAAGCTCCTCCCAAGCAGTCAACTGGTCATTATAATTTGAGGAGCAAGGGATATATTTCTGAGAAGGAACTTAAGAAGCAACAACTGCGAAGAGTTCTACCACCTTCCAATCCAACTCAAAATTCATAGAACAAGTTCGAAGGTGCTCCTTCTTCCAAGAACACTTCCAGCAGTAACAAGAACAAGTCCATCAATCCTACTACAACGGATAAAGTCACACCACCTGACTCATCAACACATCCCGTTAAGACAAAAAGCATTGATTATAACATTGTGGAAGATATGAAAAGAGCTCGCGCTAACATTTCACTCTTTGAGCTCACAAAGATAACGGGCCAGCGGGAATAGATTCTCCAGCTACTGTCATCGCACACTTCAATAGGTAAATAAGTTTTTGCTTCTCAGGTATTGCCCGATAACTATCACGATATCATCAAAGTTGTTGTAAATGCTATAAATTTAAGTTCTAACACTCTATGCCCTCCATTTTTGTTAACTTTTGAAATTTTTAATTATAATTTTCACAATTGTTTAGTTGATTTTAGTGCATCCACAAATGTTATTCCATTGTCAATTGCCAAGAAAATAAATGCAAAATGGGAAAAAATTGAAGCACAGATCATACAGTTGGACAGATCACTAGTCCAGGCCATTGGTGAACTCATAAATGTTATCATTTGTTTGTCATCTGGTCATAGATTTCACCAATTCATAAACATCGTAGTTATGGACATTCTCGAAGCCTATGGTTTACTGTTAAGCAAAGATTGGTCCAGAAAACTCCGAGGATACTTTGTGACAGACTAGTCTCATTATGGCTTCCATACAAAGGCAGAAATAACCATATTCAAGTTGAAAGCAAACCTTACATGAAGCATACCGTGACACAACTTAAGGAAAAAAATGAACCAATGGGCTTTGCAGAGGTGATTTTCGGGAATTATTTTCTGGAAGTAAATCACAAATGTTACCTGGCACAACCTTCACCCATCCCACCTGGTACACATTTGGAACTCCTTCCTCAAAATCCAACTAGTTGTAATGACCTTTGTACAATAGATGTAGATAATACTAGTATAAGACGTAGCTCTAGTATTTCTAACACTTTGATTTTATATTTTAACGGTTTAGGAGGGCTTTGGAGTTGGCTGCATTTTAATAGACCCGCAACAGAGAAAACATATGATCTCTTACCACTTGGAGTTAGAGTGCACCAACAATGTTTTTGAATATGAAGCACTCATATTAGGTTTGAAGAAATCCATTGACCTCAAAGTTGAGGTACTCAAAGCAATAGGTGACTTTGAAATCGTCGTACGCCAAGTACATAATACTATACACTATGTGTCACCTAATCTTAACAGTTACCAATAAGATGTATGGCATTTGATTTCTCAAATCAAGGCTTTTAAATTATGTATGTTCCTAGAATCTATAATGTTGTTGTCGATACATTAGAAAATGTTGTTGTTAGGTTGTTAATGCTAAGGGATGGTGTTAGGTCCCTAGTGTAAACCCTATTTTTATTAGTACAACCCCCTTATTGTATTATTGTGCCTATATAGTCCCCGTGTTGTTATTATTATGCCCCTACAATATTATTTTTATATAGGCTCTCATTGTATTGAGACCCCTTAGACTCCTATATATAGAAAGGAGGTCTTGTCATTTGTATCATCCAAGAATTGTTCATTTGTGTAATCTAAAGGAGGTTTACCCCTCGAAGAGGCTGATTTTTAAGTCATTGATCTATCTTATCTATCTTTTTGTGAGCTGGTTTCATAACATTTGGTATCGGAGCTTTGGATTCTAGGATTTCACTGCTCCAAACATGCCATCGTGGCATTTTCACTATAAATTTTTCTCTACGAAGTTTCAGAAGAAAAAAAAAAACATTTTCAGATGAAATCTTGCTGAACCTAGTGTCTAAATTTCAAATCTTGTCTCACTATATTTTCAGAGATATGATCTAAGGAAGTTAGGGTTTTTGCAAGCTCCAAAATTCCATCTCAAACAAGTCACAGTGGAATTTTCACTATAAATTTTTTTCTACGAAGGCTCGGACTCTAAAATTAAAATCCATTTGAGCTGAAATCTTAGTGAAGCTCGGGCCCAAATTTCATAACTTGTTTCACTATATATTCGGAGATACGGTCCAAGACATTTAGGGTTTCTGCAAGCTCCCGAATTACATCCCAAACAGGTGACCTTGGGAAAATCATCATCACTTTCTCTCTGAGCATCAGATTGAAATTTCGTAAGAAGTTACAGAAAGAGGACGAACTGTACTTTTCTGTGTATTGTTTTCAGGTCTAAAGGTCAAAACAATGACACGTGGCACGTCATACAAGTTCTCTCTACTGAAAATTTATATAATCAGGTCATCTTGGGAGATTGGGCATAACATTTTCTTGGAGAATCAAATTTTAATCAGATTGGTGGCATTGGAAAGAGGACGCAGAGGGATACTATAGGTCACAAGTTCAGACCTTGGAGATCTAAAATTTTAGAGATACAATAGATTCAAGATCGAGCTGCTAAAAGTAAGAAAAAGAATGACTCGAATCAAGAAAATAGAAACACCTAGTAAGCAAAATTGGATGGTTGATTTGAAGAATGCGATTGAAGCTAAGACAAATAGTTTTATATGTGCCATGGAAGCTAATATCAATGGTAGGGAATCATATTGGAAGAAAGGCATGGAAGATTTGAAGAAATACATGGAAGGTTTAAAGGAAGGTGGGACAAAGCTGATATAAGAAAGGCCTCCTAATGACGAAAAGGTAGTAGAGGAAACTCATGATGAGAAAAAAAATAAATGTTAATCATGATTTCATAGAATCTAACATTGGATTGAAGACCCACCATATTCCAAAGATCGATATGAGGAAGTTTGATGGCAAGGACCCCATAACATGGATACTACAAATGGAGAAATATTTTGATCTACATGATGTGCAACTGT
>APFE030384065.1:21084-77276 GCA_000404065.3 Pinus taeda
GGACTTCCAAAAATTGAATATAAGGGTAAATGATATTCCAGAGAAGCAGAGGATTGATGTATTCATAGGGACTTTAAAGGATAACATTCAACATGAGGTTCGTCTTTGGGAACCTGATTCATTAGAGAAGGCATTGAGGTTGGCAAGAAAAATTGAAAGCAAAATTATGGCAACAAGAAATCCTACCGCTGACAATTATAAAGATGGAAGTGTTTTTTATCCTAGCCTTCCACAACCTACAAGGTTGACACCACAACAATTGGAAGAAAAAGTAGAAAATGACCTTTGTTATAGTTGTGATAGCAAATACACTAAAGGTCATAAGTGTGCTAAGAAGAAACTATTTTACATTGATTATGAAGAGGAGGAAGAAAAGGATCAAGAAACGTAAAAAGAAGAGGATATACACCAGGAACCAACCCCAAATAAAGAAGAAATGAATATGACCATATCTTGTAATGCATTGGCAGGAATTACCATTCCTCAAACTCTCAAGATAGAAGGACATATCAAGAAGAAAAAGGATAACCTCACTTTCACGCAAAATCGAATGAAACAACAGGCAAATCAACATCGCAGCGAAAGAAGTTCTGACATAGGCGACTAGGTATTTTTACGACTACAACCATACAAACAAATGTCCCTCAAGCAAGCTAAGAAGGATAATAAATTATCACCAAAGTACCATGGTCCTTATAAAGTGTTGCAAAAGATTGGTACTATGGCATACAAATTGGAGCTTCCCGCATCTTCCTGAGTGCACCCAGTTTTCCATGCTTCATGCTTAAAGAAGCTTATGGGTGAGATTATCCCTGTTCAAACAATATTGCCAGAACTTGATGAGGAAGGAAAAATCATATTGGAACTCGAAGCAGTCACAAAAAAACAAGAAATCGACAATTATGGAATCGATCAATTTTAGAGTATATCATCAAGTGCAAGAACTTACCCGCTGAAGATTCCACGTGGGAGGATGAGAATTTTATATAGAAGCATCCAGAACTACTCAAGCATGGAGGACAACACTTTTTGAAAGAGAGGGGCATGTTAGGTCCCTATACTACTAGTGTAACTCCTTATTATTATTAGTACAATCCCCTTATTGTATTAGTGTGCCCATATAGTCCCTGTGTTGTTATTTTATGCCCCATAAAAGCCCACTATTGTTATTGTTGTGCCCCTACAATATTATTTTTATCTAGGCTCTCATTGTATTGGGACCCCTTAGACTCCTATATATAGAAAGGAGGTCTTGTCATTTGTATCATCCAAGAATTGTTCATTTGTGTAATGTAAAGGAGGTTTCCCCCTCGAAGAGGCTGATTTTTAAGTCGTTGATCTATATTTTATATCTTTTTGTGAGATGGTTTCATAACATATGGTTTTTCTGTTGAAATTATTTATAGGCCATCCATTCTAGATAATATTACTAATTTTCGCATTTTCAATGATGACCAACAAATACTGGATTTTATGACGAATGTTGATGTGTTCAAAGACATAACCATCGATGAAGACGAGCACAATAAAGCATTGCAGGATGCAACTCAAGTAAGAAAAGGAAACCCCATGCCTAAGGGCGTCGTGTCACTGGAAAAGTTGGATGGCTTGCATAATCGATTTAAGGGACCAGTTAATGTAAATACCCTTAGCTCAACCCTATCGCATGAACAAATAAAACTTGGTATAGAAGAAGATTTGAATTTTGTTAATCTTGGTACTTGTTGCACACCTCAAGAGCGACAAGCTTTCATCCACCTATTCAAGCAGCACCACGATGTTTTCACGTGTACATATGATGATCTCAAGAATTATGGCACATGAATATTCCAACACATGATTCCAATTAAGGAAGAGGCCAACCTTTTCAGAAAAAAGTTGTAGAAAGTTCATCTGATGGTTGAGCCCCTGAATTATAAAGAATTGAGAGATGATGGATGCTCGGATCATTTTCAAAGTGCGACATTCTACATGGGTCTCAAAATTTGGAAGAAGTCGGGGAAATATGCTTGTGTGTGGTTTTCGTAATCTAAATCATGGCTTAGATAAATATGATTATCTAGTGTCATCGATGGAATATATTTTATAGACAGTATTGAGGTCTGAAAGATTTTCGTTGCTAGACAGATTTTCAGGCTACAACCAGGTTCTGGTGTCAGAACTCGATAGCCACAATACAACCTTTCAAACCAAGTGGGGTACGTTTTCTTTTAAGAGAATTCCTTTTGGGCTTATTAATGTTGGTGCAACCTTTCAACGCACTATGGACATCACATTTCATGTTTTGATTAGACAGAGTGTGGTGGTTTATCTAGATGACATGACAGTACTTTTGAAAGGAAAATTTGACCACTTACTCCATCTAAAGTAAATTTTTGAGCGATGTCACAAATACAGGATAACTCTTAATCCCAAGAAGAACATTTTTGGAGTGTTTGAGAGAAATCTCTTGGGCCATATCATTTCAAAGAGTGGGATTAAGGTGGACACTAAACGGGTCAGAACTATTACTCAGATTCCCTTTCTAGTGAGCAAGAAATCCTTGCAAATTCATCTATGACCACACACAGATAATGAAACCATTGCAAGAGATGATAAAGAAGGATGTGATTTACAAGTGGGATAAAAGGTAAGCAATTGCAGAAGCACCAACACTATATAGCCCAAATTTCAGTAAATATTTCATGTTATACACCTTCACTTTTGATATTTCTCTTGTTGTCATTCTTATGCAAAAGGATGATCAGGATAACGAGTGACCCATATCATTCATGAGTGTTGACTTGCAAGGACCTGAACTTAATTACCCCACCATCATTAAACAAACTTATGTAGTCTGCAAGGAAATAAAACACTTTACGCCTTATCTTCTGATGAATCATGTTATTATCTTTGTGCCACACCGAGCTGTCAAATCCTTGTTTGTTCAACAAGAGTTGGGTGAAAGAAGAGAGAAATAGATGATCAACTTGCAGGAGTACGATATTGAGTTCAAACCAATTTATACAATCAAGGGCCATGGTCTATGCCAACTAGTAGCAAAAGTGACAAATTCACCAAGATATGACTCTTCTGGATGGGAGCAGAAAATTGAAATGTATAATATCAAACAAGCTACCCCTACTGACACAACAATCTCTTGGCACATAGATGTTTGACAATATATTGAGCACAGTACCCTGCCATCCCATTTATCAGTGAGACAGATGAGGGCTACCAGGTTGAAGGCTCTTCATTATCAGTTGGTAAACATAGTGCTTTTCAGGAAGCCCCATAACAAGGTCCTACTTAAATGCTTGGAAGCACCAAATTCAGAAAGGGTACTGCATGACCTCCATGACAGACCAACCAAAGGACATTTCGTGGGTGACACTGCGACACAAAAAGTTATGTGGGCTGATTTATAGTATCCCACACTTTTCAAAGATGTTCAAGATTATGCTCGCAAGTGTCTGGTTCATCAAAAATGTGTTGGCCAAGATAAGAAGTCAGTTGCCCCATTGCAACCCATCGTTGTAGAAGAACCATTCCAACAATAGGGCTCAGATGATATTGATGAGATCTTTCCACACTCATCGAAGAAGCGCCACTATATTCTCATTGCTACAGATTACTTCACGTAGTGGACATAAGAGGTTCCTCTCAAGCAAGTGAATGATCAAGAAGTTACGACTTCCTTAAGCAAAACATTATCACCGAGTTCGGTGTTTCGACTTCACTTGTTTTTTATAATGCAACATATTTCTCATCTAAAACTTTACAATTTTGCATTGGAAAATGACATTGTATTGAAACATTCAGCTAACTATTATCCAAAGGGAAACGGTCTTGCTAAGTAAACCAATAAGAACCTAATCCACTTCATTAAAAAGACCATCTTCTCTAAACAAAGGAACTAGTACAATGCTTTGGTGAACACTCTATGGGCTAGCCATGTCACGCTTAAGCCTTCTCTAAATACCTCTCCTTACTTTCTGGTGTATGGAAAATAAGTCATACTATCCCTAAACATTTACCTTCCTTCCCTTCAACTCTCACAAGAATCTCAGGGTAAGTCTTGTCTTCTGGTTCAGAGTAGGATAGACACACTCTTGAAGTTACAAGGAGAATGGAGGAAAGAAAAAGAAAAAAAAATATCTTCATCATAATTGTATCAAGAGATGGTTTGATAAGAAGTATGCAGGGAAGAACGAATTCAGTGTGGGTGACCTAGTATTGAAGTGGGATAAAGCCCATGAAGAGAAGGGGAAACACACTAAGTTCCAGTCCTTGTGGATCATACCATTTGTTGTTTGTGAGAAGCTTGGCCATCACACTTATCGTCTCCAATATTTGGATGGGAAGGCTGACTCTCTTCCTGTAAATGGCCAAGATTTGAAACAATATTTTCAGTGACAATCTAGGTATATGCCCTATCCTATGTACATTGTTCATTGTTTATTTGTTTGCTTATAATGTTTATTCTTTCTTGTCATCTTTTTGTTTTGTAAATAAGCCTCCTGTGAAGTGTGTACTCGGTTCCATGTGTGTGGTAGAATTGAAAAGGGATTTGTGACACTGCAACATTTGTCTAACCTTCAGTCCTTCTTCTTTGTCCTGGTTACACCTTTTGGTCGATGATGTTATGATGGAAAATACGATCCTTGCGTAAGGAAAGCTTTGTGTCAAACCATGATATCCGTGTCTATTCTAGAAACCTCATGCGTAGACTCAGTTCTTTATGTTTATGTGTTTTCCATGATGATCTAATCAAGTAGATAATGACAAGGGGAAGATCTCAATGAGCATACTAATATTAGAGGTTTTATATATGCTTCTATGAAGGAACAACCTCTTGTGCTCTCAATAAGTTGAGATCCCTCTTCCACCCCATGAAATAAATAAGTGTCGAAGCACAATCCTATTAAAATAACTATAAAGGGTGAAAGAAGAGAAAGGCTTCTCGTGCAGGGAGGTGAAACATGACTTTGTCGGGGTACTTTCCAAGCTCACTGGAAGTGAAGAAATGCTTGTGTTCCTAAAGTGACTCCGCTGGGGTACTATCCAGGCCTACTCACAGCGGAGCAACACCAGAGATGAAAACTCATGCTTTGAATATCTAAAGCTCACAAATCACATTACCTTGCTCTCGAATCAAAACATTGTGATATGGTTGGCCTTATGATTGTGTTCTACCGAGAAAGGATTAAGGGGACTATGTTTATACATGGGGTAAGTGGGGAAGCCAAAGTACTATGCATGATGAATCAATACTTCCTAAGGAACTACACCCTACACGAAATATTTGACTAAAGCAGAGGAGCTTGAATTCAACCAGTGTGTCGCCAAGTGTTGTCGCTGCTACAATACCCTCCAAAATTTTGGCCTACATCCAAATTGCAGAGCCTAATTTGACTTTACATGTTATCGTTCCAAGTACGAAGGGTCATTACATGTGTTTTCTCTGAGTATTCCAGTCTCGTTTGGAAGAAAAGCAAAGTGTTGTCTTTTGGCATAGAAAGCGTTGCACATCGTACAAATGTAGTTTTGGTTTGTTGCAAGAGTATTGGTGCTAATGAGTCATACTTATCATGAAGATAAGTATTATACTCATTCCCAAAGTTTCACGATTGTCGCAAAGTGTACCTTCAGTGTCACACTTGGGGAAAGTTGTTGCATTGTTGTCGCATTGGGGGAATTATGTTGTTCATTTGTTCTAAGTGATCAATATTGTGTCATTAATTACTCTAAGTGTGTGATCATGGTCAAGTTTTTTCCTTGTTCTCTTTGAACTCACTGATCCCACACTCAGAAAAATCCGGAGAAACTTCATGATTGAGTAACTTGGTCTCACTCAGCCTGCATGAACTGCGCACTGTGTAGTCTTAGCCCTCAAGCTTAGACCTTGTCTCTTAGAACTGCATAATGCACAGTTCCTGCCTTCCAGAAATACACATTGCGTAGTCTCAGTGCTCAGCCCTAACCCTTGAGCTCCAGAACTATGCAACCCCTTCCTCCCAATCACCTTATTTTGTGCATTGTGCAGTCTCAAGCATCAAGCCTTCAGCCTGACTCCTTGAAATGTGCAAGCCCTAGGCATTTTTCCCTCTAGAACTGCGCAGTGGGAAACCTCAAGCCTCAAGCCTGCCTCCTTGAGCCCCTAAACTACGCAGTTGTCTTTCCTTGAACTGCCTGAAATTTGCACTACAAAGTCTTAAGGCTCAATCCTAGCCCCTAACCTCTTGAGCTGTGGAACTACGTAATTCTTGAGCCAGTCCCTAAGCCTAACACCTAGTTCTATCTCAGTTAATGGTTGACATGAAGCATGCTAGACTAGGGGTTTATCAGACTGATGTCATCTTGTCATGAATGGATTTTAGTTGTAGGTATTATATCATGTAATGACAAGATGATAATGAAGGAGATGAAGAAGGAAACCCTGCTAGAAGACACCTTTATAGCTGCAAAGATAAGTTAATCATTCAAGAAAAGACAGAGGGACACCAGTTTGCGACAACAACTGGAGATCAAGATCAAATTGAAGACTCCCTACCTTCAAGCCTTATGGAGGAGGACTAAGAAGAACATGTACCATATTTCAAGAAGACATAGATATAGCAACAACAAGAGTGGCTTGGCATTGCCATATCAACATGCAATCCATGTCATCAATGTCATGTCATGTCTTATCAAGGTGTCATGTCAAGATGTATATGAGTTATCATTTGCCACGTCATTTGAGGATTATGTAATTTCAATATGCGAGGGATGTAATGTTAGCTGGAAGTCTAAGCATCATCTATAGAATGTGTAAAGTCATGAAGGAGTCAAAAGGTCATACAGAAGTCAAACAATTATGAGGGTAGTCCAAGAGTCACAAGGGAGGTGAATGGTCACCCCATTTGTTATATATGCACCCTCATATCTCATGCAAGATAATTTTCGCCTTGGCTCCTCCTACTAGGCATTAGAGAGGAAGATAGCTCTTTTGGAGGAGCAAGTGGTTGTTCTAAAACTCCATTGTTGGAGCTAGTGGTGTTCACTATACTGATGTATCTTGGAAATTTTGCTTAATTTCAAAGCTCGTTGAGCTAACACACTTTCATGCATATGTCATCAATATTGTAAGACTATTCTTTGAATGTTTATGATGCATGTTGTTTTCATCTGTATTAAGGAAATTGAACTATTTCGGTGGCTTTAGTAGTTATCTTGTTGAAGGTGTGTTGTATATTCTTTAAAAATCGTTACTTCTATCTGAACTATTTTGCTACTTGATCAACGATTCTTTCATATGTATGTGTGTGTATGTCTTTATTATATCAATACTATTACTTTTCTTTTAAAGGCTCACTTTTCTCTCCCTTTCAGTAGAAGAACCTTGATACATTCTGCAGTTGAACATTCCACAAAGCATACTCACTTGTTCATTTGAAAGTGCATGTACATTACTCTCTTATGCTAATCATTGTAGCCAAGGAAAATCTCTAAGAACATATGGCAGTCGAGCCTTATTTCTAGAAGAGATCTCACACTAAATGGTGCAAATTCTAATTGGGACTTTTCATTGGGGATACCCCCTTGGATGTTGGTGGTATCCAGCATCGCCAACACCTGCTTATCCCTTGCCCTCCTATTCACCATTAAGCTTTCATTTCGTTATTAGTCTCGCCCCTTTCCCTCTAACCTCATGTAATCCTCTCTCCCCTCTAATATGGTCACCGACCTTGGTGCACCCTTAGATCATGGTCTAATTGGTAGCTCAAGAAAGCAAAAGAGGAATTGGGGTTGGGAAATTTTGTTGTTGGTAAAGATATTCCCCTCTAACATGTTCTAGAATTTTTGGGCAAAACCCTGGTGGGGTGCTTCAGTGGAAACCCTATCAAATTCTTTGATGTTGGAGGTTAGATTAAGAATTCTTGGGTGCCCATACTTGCATACTCTCCCATCTTCCACCTACTTCCTCGAGGGTGGCTAGTCTTCATCTTCCAATTAGAGAAGGACTACAAAAGTATTTTGGAGTGCAATTGGTCATGGGGGAAAGTTGGTCTTTCCTTGTAACTCTAAATTGTAAATTTCAACCCTACCAAGGAGCTTATGGATTGCATTAAAGTGTGGGCTATTTTGCTGAGGTTTCCTCTCCCTTTATAGAAAGAAGACATTCTCATGGAAACTGGGAATAAAATTAGATCCTTTCTTAGATTAGAGTCCAAATGGAGAAACAACATTGCATGTAAGCAACAACACCCTGGCGAGCCAAGTCATCTTGAAACAACCTCCTTGTCAATTTTATTAATAAATTTAACCAAAACAATTTACCTCACATCAAAATGCAAGCAATATTGCTTGGATTAATTTGACATGAAAGAGTAGCATGCATTAGTCAAAATAAAAATCGATCGAGCAACATAGTGTGATGATAAGGATGAAAATGGTTAAAAAGGTGGGAAATGATGATAAAAAGGATGCCAATTCCAAGACCCAACAACTTGTACTCACGTGACATGGTGTTGATTCCCATTGCTACCACTATAACCAATAGGTGACCATGACTATCCCTATCGTGGACATGGGTAAATCGAGGTTTAAATTGGTGACATTTACACAAGAAATGCCTTAACAATACAACCTGTCACCAACTAGTCTACACCCCGGGGGCTAGACTTGAGTTATTACTTACCAAACAAAATATCATATAATTTTAATGGGTACAACAACTTGATTATGAAACACAAAACCTTTTGGTGCAAAGTTTCTCCACAAATATCCCATCTAAAAGTGACCTACATAAAAGCAAAGTTTTTTCATGTGAAAAAAACGAAAAATAATAAATCCAGTTGATGGAAGGACTAGAGGACGAATCCCTATTTAGTGGCACCAAAGAAAGGAGAAGAACACTCAATATTGTAGTTTTAATATACAACCCTATCACATCTTTGGAGAGATAAGATGCTCTTACATATATATAGTCATGACTAAAGAGTTAATCTTTTACAACATGCTTTTCTTTCTAATTGTTCCATATGAAAATAAAATGCATTATAAAACAAAAAAGCAAAAACCTTTAACCAAATGAAATGATGCAATTCAATTGATATTATTATCCCTGCTGTAGCAGGGCATAACACATTTGATAATACGTTGACTTTGCGATTAATTGATGGCTGACCAGAAATTATAAGACCAATATTTAAGGTCGACATTACAAATTTTGTTTTTTTTTCTTTAATTTCTAAATTTTATTTATTCAGGTTCTAATTGGTGTAGAAGGCTTAAGCCTTATTTGGTAATCATGAATTTTGCAACAATCATGTCACAACATGTACAACATACCTTCATGTACAACAATCATGTCACAACATGTACAACATGTACAACAATCATGTCACAACATGTACAACATACTTTCATATGTATATGTGTGTATTATTATTCTACCTTCACATATTATTATAGCGGGTACGCAATTTCTTTGTTTTGTACAAAACCAACTAACATTATTAACATTGTTATTACCCTCTAGTTTATATTATGCACCAATCACATATCTCAAGCTTTATCGAAAACATTTATTTCCTGCATAGTCTTTTAAGCATTCAATTTTCATCTGATTAATCATAGAGAAGTGCTTCCTGGTTCCTAAGACCGTCAAGTCAAAGCAAAAACATCCACATTTAATGAGCTCTTCATTCTAATAGGCATTGGTATATTGATTCAATTAATAACTAGATGATACAATGTCCATTGGTATATTGATTCAATTAATAACTAGATGATACAATGTCACCATGGTTGTAAATATAGTTAAATAGTGCCAAATTCTTTAATAAAATGTAAATATTGCAACAAAGTAATTTTTATTCGTTTCATTACTCAACATCTCATTCCTCATTATCTCTTTCCACTTTTGTTCATTATAGACATTAAATTTCACATAATACTCTATTGTTAATGGACATACTTCATTGTTACATTACATGTTGAGGGAATGTAGTTGGATTTTATAATATTCAATTTGTTTAAAATCTATGTATAAGTTTAAGAACTATATAATTTTAATGAAATGAATAAAAATTCATATATATCATATTTAACGTAAATTTTTTTAAACACAAACACACACATATAAAAAGGTAATAATTTGGTTTATTTGTTAATAAATTTATTTTGAAATAAATTTGTATATATATATATTATATATATTATAAGATAAATAAATAGATATGTTTTTTCTAAAATAAAAAAATATTCAAAAAAATGCATTATAAGTTTTTCCAATAATTAATAAAATATCTAATTAATATATATATATTATATAATTTTGATAGAGATAATATGTTTATATAGAACAATTGCTTAGTTTAATTAAAAGTTTAATATTTTACTTGAGATATTTTTATTATAAACCAATTATTTATAGTCTAATAGATAATTATTAGTGAAGATTTAACCAAAGATCTTTGTCAAAAATAGATATTGATGAAATATATGGAAAATTACAATTCAAACATAAAATAAACAATATAAATAAATCTAGTGGTTTTCATAATTATAGTATAAATGTATATAACTATTATATTTAATATTGATTCACCTCCTTAAATCTAAGATTATATTTCAAATTTTTACTATCTATATAAAAATCTAACCATAACCATGACCATATAATCACACCCTCATGTTTTTTTCTCTTTAATCTTAATTTCTCTAAAATATGAACTAGCCTTGGAAATTGTTCATTCATAATCACTACCATATAATCACACCCCATGTTTCTTCTCTTTAATTGTATTTTCTAACCTGACTTTCAAAATTGTCCATTATTAAGTATTTATCACTATCAATTGTTTTTCTATATCTATGGAGAACAAAAGCTTTGATTCATGTCTCACTTTTCTTGTTTTGCCTAAACTTTTGTGCATTGAAATTGCTCTTGCAATTTAACAATTACAATAGGTTATTTGCTACTCCCTAAGCATTACAATTGTTGAAGTTATGAAAGGAACACGTATTAAGCCAGTGAAATCTTAATAAGATCTACTAGTGATGGTTTATCCTTACATCTTACCACTAAGAAAAAGCTTTGCGGTTGGATACAGAACAACAATGTAACATAGACAAACTAAACTCTACAACTAAATACAACGTATTTGTAATTAAAAATCTAAATTTAATTTTAATTATCATATTAACAAAATAAAATTTAAAAACCTTTAGTTAAATTTACATAAATATTATAAAAGCTTAAAAAACTAGCTCCACACTATACATTAATTTCCCTCAATATATCTTAGTGATTTTTTTTTAAATAAAAATTTTTATATCATTACTAATTATACATTAATTAGTTTATCCAATATTTTATTGCTTGAAATTGCAGTAAAAATTATACTTTGATTCAAGTTAAACCTATGTAAAACAATTATGATTAAGTTTTTATTAATTTTTTATAATTATATAAATTAAATTATAATAAAATAGGAAAATATTTGGATGAATGTATTCGTACTTATTATAACTAACAGTTGATGTCCAACTTCAAAATTTTGTGACTATGAAAGGTACTTGGTTTTACCACACATTAAATATAATACAAGTATCAAAATGTTTCAATTTAACAACATCATAATTTTACATTATGATTTTTTAACTTCTAAAACTTAGTGATTTTGTAAAATGATTTTGTCAAAAGAATATTAGTTATGAAACAAGAACTTTAAAAATTGTTCTATTTCCAAAACAGGGTGATTGTAAAATGATTTGGTCAAAATAATATTAGCTATAAAACAAAAAATAATATTAGCTATGAAATAATGAAACAATGAACTTTAAAAAGATGATTCACTATAAGTTAATGCAATCAAACTCAATGTTTTACACACATTAAATTAAAAACTAAGGCTTATACTTTTTCCATTATTATGATTACAACTTTCTCAATCACCCCAATACAAGTTTCATTTTTGACTCTAATTTAACTATATTTAAACTACACTGAGAGTATCTACAATATAACCTTATTCAAATGTAACAATTGATTTATATCTTTTATTATTCAATAATTAAACTAAACCAAATAATGTTAACTATACAACTTTATTAAAAATTCAACTTACTCCAAATCAATTATCCAATAAATTAAAAATAAATAATTTATAATAATATATATATTTATTTATTTCTTTTATCTCCGCCATGTATAAATTGGCACTTAAATCCGCATCAAGTGATAAGTAAAAAATGGATACTCAATATTAAAATCTGACATATAACCCAAACCGTTAATATAAAACATTTAAAAAAAATTGACATTATAAATTGTTTATTCATAAATGTAATAAATTATTTTAATATTAACAATCTTTCAATATATTATGTGAGTGAAAGCTAACGGTATTAAAGAACTTACGATTTTTCCTTTTGAAAGATATAAAAGTAAAAGAAAGGGAAGGAAATATAGTCAAATAAAAGCCCGATTTTTCCTTTTGAAAGATATAAAAGTAAAAGAAAGGGAAGGAAATATAGTCAAATAAAAGCCCACTTTTGAAAGACAATTTTATATTTGTCCACCACATTGGGCTCCCACCTTTTAATGCACACTTGCGAATAAGTATCGTACTTTCTTGGTGCCACTTATATTGAATGGTAAGTAGAGTCTCCATCTTCATTGACGGAGTGCCTCTCACGCTGTTAGGTGGGACTATCAATTAAATTTATATAGTTGTTATTATTATTTTAATATATATTATATACCTTTGTTTTATTATTATTTAATAAATATATATTTAAAAATATATTTGAATATTTAAATTTTTTTTATTTATATATATAGAAAGTGTATTTTGTAAGATTATAAAAATGTAGAGTAGAGTGAGTTAAAGGTTTTGTGTAAGGAGGGATGATATGATTCATGTAAAATTTATAGTGATATTATTCAAAATCTAATAGATCGATTTAGTTATCAATTTTACAAGTTAAAAAAAAAAATCTATATATATGTTAGGTTATGTGAGTTTAGATGACTGGTATGCTTAACTTGTGACTTGAGTAGCCAGGATCTAGGGGCATTTATGCATTGGGCATTTAAGCTATGAAAGTCACCAGGTGATCGCACCTAGTTTGGGCTACACAATGCTTAGTAGCCCAACTCTTAGCATGACTGGATTTTTTGCCCACATCACTGGATTTTTACCCATAAAATTTTGAACCAGTGACCTTCACAACATGGAGTGCCTTTATAGAACACCCTCCGGGCAAAATTAATTTTTTTTTTTTTTTTATATTTAAATTATATATATATATATAATGTCAATTCGGGTTATCTCAGGTAGTTGGGATAAAAGAATAGAATCCTTCCGATCCAGATTCCATTCCCGCAAGTGACATGATGAATGTTGACAGTATATTTATATTCCTCAAATAGAATATGAGTAGTCTTTAAGTGCAATGGAGTTTCCAGCGGATTTGTGGCTAGAATCCGAAGGAAAAATTCGTGGCCAAATCTTGATTTTTGTTGTTTAAATTGGTTTTTTGACTATATATATGGATTCAACACCCTCAAAAACCTTAGAGACACTTTGATTGTGAAGAGTTCACTTGTCAAACTTGTGATTTCAAGAGACACTTCGATTATGAAGAATTCACTTATCAAACTTGTGATTTCAATGAATCCTTATAGATTCTAAATAAATTAGATTGGAAAATAAACCATAAAACATTCCAAACAATCGTATTTAGAGAACACTGATATAAGAAAAATATTAAATTATAATATTTATTAATAAAATAAAACACAAATAATTAATAATAAGAAGTTATTTATTTTAAAATATTTTAATTTTTAAATATTATAATATTTTTTAATATCATAAATTAAATTTTAAAATTTAACTGGATTTTAATATTAAAATTATAATGGATTTAGGTAAAATCAAGATTTTTTAATTTACAAACAACATGCAAAAAGAAGTCGGGTCATTAAAAAAGAGTTTGATCTCTAAATAGCCATTCATGAAACGAGGACTTAGTTTTTAAAATAAATATTATCGCTTTTTTAAAAGAAATATTATCGCTTTTTTCAGAGATATTTGGTTGGAGTGAAAGCTTATTTTTTATGAATTACCAGTTAGTTTTTCCAAGTAACATGGTAAGTCAACTTGCCTTCACCATTAACAACCAAAACTCACTTAGGATAAGTTTTCCTGCCTATAAGAAAAATTAAATTAAATATATTTAATGAAACTTAAAATATTTTAATAATTTTCAAAAAATTATTGAAATAATCCAATTTCAATCGTTATAAATAAATAATATTATTATACATTTAATATATCACATAAGATTACAATTACAATATAGTTTAAATTCATTATAGACAATATGAATGAAAAAGTCTTGAATTCCGGGATGAGGAAGACAACTTTTTCCATACAATAGCGACTAAATCAAATAAATTTTTTTGGGTTAAACTATTTTTATTAATATTTGATGATACTTTTAAATGAAATCCAATTTTTCTTATTTTAAATCCCATTTTGAAATGTAGAAATAAATTAAATATTATAGTTTTTTTTAATGAAATATTTTTGATTTTTACAAATTTTAGATATTATTTTTTGGGATACAATTTTTTAAGAAAGTTATTTATTTATGACTATTTCCACGAGAAGTAGTCATAAGTGACTAATTTCTTATGATTTTTGAATAGTCCATTTGACATCGGGGATGCTCACAGGGGTGAAGAAGTGGGATTGAAACTAGTGAAATGAATCACATAGCATCAATCATCACTTCCAGGGCTTGCACCTAGTAACCAGGACTCCCCGAGAGGTCACCCATCCCAGATCACCTCTGGCTCAAGTGCGCTTAACTGTGGATTTTTCCCCACAATCAAGCCCACTTAGCTTGCTACCCCATTTGCAAAACCTTAGCAAGTATTGTGCCTCATGAACCATTCAAGTAGAACTCCCTTCACTCTTATGTATTTAAGTATTGAGGGTCTTTCACAGTGCATTATATAGATATCATCTTTTGGGATTCAACTGCATTAAGAAAGTCATTCATGTATGACCATTTCTATGACAGGTAGTTGTAACTGACTAATTTCTCATGATTTTTGAATAGTCCACTTAGCACTCGTTGCATCGGGTGATGTTCACAAGGGTGAAGAAGTGGGATTGAAACTAGTGAAATGAATCACATAGCGTCAATCATCACTTCCGGAGCTTGCACCCGGTAACTAGGACTTTCCGGGAGGTCACCTATCTCAGATCACCTTTGGCTCAAGCGCGCTTAACTGTGGAGTTTTCCCCACAATCAAGCCCACTTAGCTTGTTACCCCATTTGCAAAACCTTAACAAATATTGTGCCTCATGAACCATTCAAGTAGAGCTCCCTTCACTCTTATGTATTTAAGTATTGAGGGTCTTTCGCAGTATAAACTTAACAATTCAAATCTATATTTTTAAATATTGAATTTTTTACAAATTCAACAACTCAATCTATATTTCTCATACTCTTTACAAATTCACCTACTCAAATTTGTATTTCCAACCATTTCTTATGGAGTTGTCTTTAGTGCCACTTTTTGGACTTTCTGGTGCCGGAATCATGCAGACAAATTTGAGGTGAAAATTTCATTTGTGTTCTTTAAACAGGTTTTTCACTGTATATATGGATTCAACACCCCTAAAAATCCATAGGGCACTTGGATTATGCAGGGTTCATCCATTGTGATTTCAATCTTGCTGGACTTTAGACAAATTAGACCGGAAAAAGCTTCCAAAAAGTTGCACTAAAAGAACTAGATTTCCTATTCCTGACATTAAGAACTAATTCACGTCAATTTGTAATCTCTAATAGAAAGGGTACATTGGAGCTAGCATTCCGTGGAGAGCAAAGATTCTTATTGCTTAATTAAGAACTAACACACATCAACTTCGGTGTGAAACTGACATTAAGAACTAACTCACGTCAATTTGTGATCTCTAACAAAAAGAGTACATTGGAGCTAGCATTTCGCGGAGAGCAAAGATTCTTATTGCTTAATTAAGAACTAACATGCATCAACTTCGGTATGAAACAGGTCGGTGGAAGAGACCTAATTGCTCAATTAGGAACAAACTCACATCAACTTTGGTGTGACACGAGTCAGTGGAAAAGACCTAATTGCTCAATTAAGAACTAAATCACATCAAGTTCAGTGTGAAATGGGTCGGTGGAAGAGACCTAATTGCTCAATTAAGAACTAACTCAAATCAACTTTGGTGTGAAATAAGTCGGTGGAAGAAACCTAAAGAAGCTTGAGAAGAACTAGTGTGTACCTTTTGCACTTCTAGGCAGTGGAATCTGACAAACATTTCATTTTTAGAATGTGATGCTTTTAGAGACATCATGGACACTTATGGTAATATGTTAGCATCAATTCCTTGACATTGTCTTTTCACTAAAAAAACTGTTAGAAAATTAAATCAACTCATCATCAATTTAAATAAGAAAAAAAATAAATTACAAAAAACAAAAAAAAAAACTATAAGCCCACAAATTATTTTTAATCTCATAAACTTCATTTATAAAATTTCAAATAAATTAACCTATTAAAAATAATAAAACAATTTTTTTTAAACAATAATAAAACAATTTTTTTTGTTTAACCAAAATAATAAAACATTTCAATTACATTTATTTATTTATTTTTTTTTCCTTTACCAATAACCCGCTACAGCTCTAAACCCTATTAAATATCACACTATATATATCAATGTATATCCAGCAAACACCGCAGTGGTAATGCAAATTGCTTGCCATCTCACACCGCCACAAAGACTCATAAAACCATGAGTGAAGACACATGCAAATCGAAGAAGCGAACGATGTGATGGGTGGTACACGGAGACATCATTATTCTCGAAATAAATTTGAAATTATACCCAAAGAAAGTCGGCGATACTGTCTGATGTTCCGGACCCGGGCTGGATATTCGGGTAGGATGCCCAACCTTAGGTTCAGACCGAACCTCTCATACCGTTCAACGTTCCATGCGCTGCCTCTTTAGGTTTGGGCAGATACGGGGCGGTGATTCGACTGGCTCGCTCCCATGCCTAGGGCCGAAGCTGCGCCTTTTCCAGTGTGCCAGACTAAAGTGATTCCTAATATGTATATATGTAGCCCCTTCCCAGACTTCTCTTGTATTTCATTCTTTCCTTAATATTCTTATTTTTTTTGAATCGTCTGGCCCGTCCGATCTATAACAGGAAGTGAAGGATTTGACATTGAATACTGACGATTTCGTTTTAATGGCGTCTGCATAAAGTTTTCTCACCCGGCAATAGAGTTTTTCAGTCTGCCATATTCGATTCGGCATTGAATTCTCTGAGGTGGGTTTCGATCATTCTTTTCTGGGTCTTTTCTTCTTTTAATTATTGTTACATAAATTTGTCTACTTGTAGAATGATCTACAGCATTAGCTCTGGAGATTAAAGATTTTGATTTAAATTGTTAGAAAGGCGAAATGGGTTGTGGCTAAAACTTGGTTCAGCGGTTAGATCCGTGGATTTTAACCTTTGGAATATTTGTTTTATAATTTTCTTTTCCCCTTCTTTGTCCTTTAATAATAAATGATCAACTCTGAATTGTCTTTTGTTGTGGTTGTTTTTTACACTTTCATTTGGGTTTTTGGGTTTATTTGAATAAACGATCTTATGCTTTGGAGACCCTAAAGCGGAGAGTTTAGGAAATTTTGCGGTTTTAGTCTCCGGTGAAACACAGTGTGAGGCGGATTGGCAGTGTGAAGTGGATTATGAAAGTTGTGGGCAATGGTGTGTCCATATTTTGATTTTGGGCGTCTATGTTTTCATAACAACTCTTAAGGTAAAATGGAATTTTGATGTGCGCAAGAATTGACAGCTAGATACAAACTGTACTAGCAGGCTTGTTTCCTATCGCGTGAGTGATCTTTCTTTGAAATTATTTTCTCACATCTTTGTTAGAAGCCACTTGATTACAAGATCGGCCAGGTGGGCATTACTACTGATTTAATTTTGGTTTGCCATGAAGTGAATTGTGCTGTAACTTATCCCACCAACTTCAATTAGAATTTAATCTCGTTGGAGTTTTTTGGTGTTTTAGGGAGAGATGCCTCTTTTCAGACTATATTAATTTCTTGTTTAATTTAATCTTTTGTGGAATTTAGGTTTCTGTGAATCTTATTAACATCATTCCTGGAATTTGCTAATAAAAACAATTAAATGGCTTCTTTAAGTCTTGTGCATTATTGTTGACTTTTAATTTCGGAAGAGGCGACTTGTGTAGAATCAGATGAAAGTCATTTGTTAAACTGCTCTTCGAGCTTTACATCGGGTGAGTTGTTTCAACATAATACCTTAGGACCTTCAAAATTTTAGCATCGCTGAAACATAAATGTAATTTACTTCTTGCACATCTATAAAATAAAATTTAGAAGATTTCATCTATCTGAAATTGCCACTTGTATAATTAGCATGTATGCTACGACAAGGGAGCGCATCTCTGAGTAACTCTCAGAACTATGGTTTGTTATGAGGTTGTATTCATCTTTTTGATAATACTTTGCTGGCATGTTTGGCAATTGGTAATGTCTTATAGAAGGGAGGTTGCTTACATCATTTTAAATCAATGATCCTTTCTCTTCTTATGTTGGAAAGAAGGCTGATGCTAGAAGATATGCTAGTTTTGTTCTTTTCTTATAATAGTATAATTAAAAGTTAAAACAACAAACACCCCAAAATGACCTAAAATTGAGACTTGAAAAGGAAAAGCTTGTTTCTCTATCGTTTTTTAAAGTTTTCTTTAAAATGTCTTCCTTTGATTATCAATATGTGCAAAATATATACATACAAAACATTTTTAGAAAACAAATGCGACATCTCGATGGTCAGCACAAGCAAAAACAAATCTGTTTTAAAAAGTTTTTTGTTCAAATGTTTTCTTTTGATTATTAATATGTGCAAAATATATATGCACACAACATTTTTAGAAAACAAAAGCGACATCTCGATGGTCAGAACAAGCAAAAAATAAAGCTGTCGTAAAAGCCATAAATGTTGGAGGAATTACCCCAGATCATCTCTCCGATGTTATTAGGACTCGACTGGTCACTTAACTGGTGGACCCATAAAACTGGAAACCAGTTGAAACTTGGACCAGAACTGGTCCAAATGGGGCAAAAACCAGATGTCCAAAAAATACATAAAATATTCAGATTTTGATCTAAAAATATAATCATGGACATCCTTGTAAATCAAAGTATTAGACACAAATATGTAGTTTTTCTCATATATATATATAGCAAGTAAGGGTGTGCCGTGCATATAACCAAAACAGCATGGAGTGCAATCCATATCTGAACGAAGATATATAAACAAAGAGAATCTAAATGGCTTCTAGATTAAAAAAAAATTATGCTACAACAAATAACTACATATCCTCAATATCATCAAAATCATTGACTATTTTGGGATCCACATAATCAGTTTCACACTCTGAGCATGAAATGAAGTAGAAAAATCCTAACATATGCCTATTCAGTGATTTTGCTTTAGTGAAGGGTACGTTTCTGCTAGGGTCATGATAGAGAAGTTCAACAATCATTGTCACCAACGTCGAGGTACATAGAGGGCGTGGTGCTTTTGATTAAATGCCAGTTTTATACCCTCATACATATAGAATCTAGTGGAAACATTGCAATCTTGTGAATCCTAAAAACTTTGAAAACTGTTAAATGTGCTGAATTTTGAATGGGATTTCAAATTGTACTTACTCCAGAGTCCATATGAAGTGTTGTGAGGTTGGAACCACTCTCAAACATCCCGAAACAATTAAGTACTAGGGTTTAAGAATTTAATATTACCTTAATTACTAGGGTTTTGATTTTTTTATTTTGATTTTAATTTTTTTAATTTTGGGGATAATTTTTGTTGCCCCACAGGTTGACATACAGATGTATGGAACTGGCTGATTCAGGCATTTTAGGTTGGTTTGATACACAACTGACTGATTTCATCACAACACTGGTCGGTTCCATTACAAAACCAATCGGTATATTACAGAACCAACCATTTTTTACTTAGACCCTTGCATCGAACCGTTCGGTTCTCATAACACTACATGTATCATAAATAATATATATTACAGAACCAACCATTTTTGACTTAGACCCTTGCATCGAACCGTTCAGTTCTCATAACACTACATCTATTTCTCATAACACTACATCTATCATAAACAATAAATATATTCCGCAAAATGATTTCAATTAAGGCACATAACTGCATAACATTAAACTTCAAAGAGATTAGTTTAAGCAATTGCCAGAATTTAGCCTGCATTGAATTAGTTAAGCGATTGCTAGAATTAGGCTTGCATGGAGTGGATGATCATATTTGTCAGTTTTGGAGGGTCCCATACTTGGCTCCCCCTTTAGGTACAACACCTTACTATCTATCATTTTTAGGGTGTTTATCCTTCTTAGAAATCAACAGCTCTGCGTTCTCTCTATATTAGCTCAAGCCTCAACCATCTCTGTGCTTGTGCTTCCCCTCAATATGTCGAGATACTTTGGATTGAGTAGAAGGGGTCAAGGAGTCAGTAGAAGTCTCTCTCATTATGGCTTAAGGAGCCCCTTCCCCCTTCCTAGTATTTTAAGAGTTAGGAACTTAGGACAAGTGCTTACATCCAAATATACCTTTTGAGTTTGTAATCTTACAATGAAATACTTACACAATTGGTGTGTTGTTAGGCTAGGAAAGAGTCCTAACTGTAGGGCTTTAATAAATAAGATAACATTTTTTTGGGGTTTTAAAGCAAACTTTTGATTCTCAAAATTTTTGAAATCATATGAAACTCAATGAATAAAGGTAATTTGTCCTTGAACATAGCAAATTTCCATGAGAAGGGAGTAGGGAGACACTTGTTGCAGAACTTTAAGGCCCCCTTTTAAGTAAATTTGGCAATGTAATAGAACTAGAGGAGATCTTTAAGTCTTTTACAATGTTTTAGAGCTGGCTCAAAGTCAGCCTAATGGACTAGTTGGATTGGTTCTGTAGGGTTTTTGGGTGGAATTGGGGGTTCAACAAGAAATAGGTATTGGCTTATACCATGTGAAGCTGACCTTTTTGGTCTAAATCGACTGATTTTATATAAGGGCATATGAAGGTTCTTGGGCCCAGAAAAATAACTTCAAATGAAAATATAATTAACATTGAAAAATGTAAACCCTATGCCTAATAACACTGCTATTTTGGTTATATGTGAGCCCAAATGAACAAAAAATGGATCTCTTTTTTTCCAGGATGAGATTAATTCCAATAATTTTTCTTCAATTGGTTTTTGGAAGATTGAAGACCCAACTTAACCATGGTGGAGCCTAGAATTATCTCTTTATAACATTCCAAGACTTCCTTATCAAGCTTGGGAGTATGAAGCACTCCTTTAGCTCACATAGGATGCCAATCTTTGGCTTGAGAGTCAAATATGTCATGCATAGTTCTGATTTCTCTTCTAAAGAATCTCGAGGTTGAGAACCATGGTGATAGGTGACCATCAAATTGAGTGTATATTCTAAGAGAGGCCAAATCTAACTCGTATGCTTTTCAAATTCAAGAAAAGTAACAACTTCCAAGCTTTCCAAATGCTCCGAGTAACAAAACTTTCTTCAAATTAATCACAACTAAGGTAGATTTGGCCTGACCATCACAGCTTGCCAAAACAATCTACTTAACTAATACAATTACATAAGAACAACTTTCAGGCTTCCATTTTGAAGTGCTGAGACAATCCACTTGGTACATAGAGCTTGGGCATCCATATGTGTTTTGAGAATCGCTATCCCATCCTGGTCTCTAGGAATGAATGAAAGATTTTGTTTAACTCTGAAATCCCTTGCTTCAACAATTTTTTAGAGAAAGATTCCGTAGAATCCCTCTGCCCTTCATGAACCCTTTTCCCACTTTGTGAGCATTCAGATATCCTAGAACTTTAGCTGCAATCCCATAAAGAGCAGGTGCCAATGAATGTCTTTGGCAGATTGAACGAAAGGGATCACCTCCTTTGATTTGAATTTGTTGATCGAAAGGTTGGTTGAGGCATTTGTGAACAAATTTTTAATGCACTCAGAAATGATCCCAAGCCCAGAGCTTTGAGCTGCCCATGGTGAAGGGCCATTTGGCCCTATCATAAGCCTTTCAAAGTTTATTTTTATAAAAAAGCATCAAAGATTGACACCTGGTTGATTCCATGCCTCCCTCTGTTGTTATGATGTAATCTAGAGTAAATTCAATTTTTATTGTGTAAATAATCTCGTGAAAATTGTGCTTCACCTTGAAAGCCAAAGCACTGGTCAAGATTTTAAGAGGGTGATGGGTCTTGAAACAGTGATAAGCTTAGTGTCACCAGGGTTGGAAATGAATGAAATAATTCCATTTGATATCAACACTCAATGGTTTTGCATTTTGACTATGTCCTTGTAAGCACAGAGTATGTCCAAGCCAACAAGATCCAAAGTCACCTTTTAAAATTTCCACAGGAAGCCTTCTAATTCAGGTGACTTTTCCTTTAGTATATACAATAAGGTAGTTATCAACATTCAATTTCAATGTGTGACCTCTTGCATAACCTTGCTTGAGGTTTCAAAAGATTTATATTGGACTAGATCCAGGTATGCTTGCATAGACATCTTACATACTTTGATAAGGCATTGGAATTGTAAAACCATTTTGTAGTGGGTAACAAACTCTTTTTTCTAAATCTTGCAGAGGGTAAGTCTCTTGTTTGGGATTTTGATGCTTTGTAACTTTTTTGGAAGGTAAAGCATTGAAAAAATATTTTGTCATTGAATCATCCATGTAACCCCATTGGCACTTTGAATTTCGACTACTTCCAGATGGTGTTAAAACGCTGTTTCCTTGCCTTGAAGCTCTCCATTGAAGGGGCTTAATTAAAGCCACTGGCTTACTCGTTCAAGCTCTTCTGTAATTTCCTTATGCTCCTTTCCTCAGACTGAGATGAGCTGCTTACCATAACCATTCAGGAACAATGGTTTAGGTGGTGACATTGCCCCACCTTTCAATCTGATCATATTCTCCTCTTGGCATTGGAATAAGATTTGATATTTTTCTGATACAATTTAGCAATGTTGATTCTTTAGGTAAAACATTCCTAAATGTAACGGGCCTTAAAGATATGCATAGTCTCTATGAAGTGGAGCAATATATAGGTTGGTGGTCTGACAATGTGGTCTTCCCCTCGCACGTGAATAGGGGAGCAACAGCTCCCCTACAATAAAAGAAAAATTTAGTCTACGTAAAGAGCATACCCTTGTCAAGTCTCTTAAGGATCGACTCATCGTCCTTTCATAAATTCGACTAGGGGAACTGAAGCTCTACTGACTCATTCCTTCTAAATTTGTTTGGGTCATATAATTTGAGCTGTAATTTGAGAGCAGAATGGGCTTCCTTATCTCTCTCTGAAGGAGTTTGACAAGAAGCATGTATTGTCCTTGTATGCATTAACCATATTGAAATCCCTGCAGAATAACTGCTGAACTTTTGGAAGTTCATTAGCCATCCACCTTCAAAAGTTTGCTTGTTCTTCTGTATCGTTGGCTGCATCATTATTTACTAACCTTAACATATGACCATCAAGTTGAAGCTTAGTCCACACTAATCTCTAGATGGGTCTATGCCCCAATCAGTGATAACAAGTTACAACAGTAAGCTGGGCAGAGATGAGAGTTGTTCCACTTTTTCCTTCATCGCAGGTTGAAGTACAAATGGCCATGTTTGACCAGATAAATTTGGTGTACTCTTTAGAAGAAAACTTGAACAAAAGATATCTAAATTCTGAAAGGTAGTCTTAACTTTTCTGATCATATCTTTTATGCAAGGGTCAGTATGCAAGGACTAAGGCATATTAAGTTAGATCTTTTGTGGAATTCCATTGTGAATCACTGCAAGAATAAATTTTAATGTATGATCTATAATGAGTTTGTCACTTTTCCGGTTGTGGTATTGAAATTCTGCAACCATAGTATATGTTGATGTCTATATAGACAGTTCTTTCTTGTGCTGCCTTTCTTTCTGTTGATATACTTTAGCTTGGTTTCATACATTGTGATGCAATATAGTCATTAGTATACTATAATTTATTGTCAATGTCTGGCCATTGGAAGATATGAGGCTGTGGATATAGATATGCCAGAGTTTTGATGAACATTCTTACCAAGGCTGTGATTCCATTGATGGTCATATTTTAAATGTTCCATTTTTCTGGCATGGCAGCTTCTCTATTGAAAAAGTTTCATGCTTCACCTGTACAAAGTCCGAGAAGTGATTATTTTCTGTTCTACTGAACCTGGAGGGCATCTTTTACTCTTTGCAAAATTACTAATTTGATCCATTTTTTCAGCTTTCAGGCCTTCCTTTGATTTCCTGTGGATCTTCCGGATCATTGCATGCTAGTTAGTTGCAACCATGAAATGCAGCTGTTATCCTCCATGACAGCATTATGCTGCTCTGAAAATTTTGGTCTACTAGAATTATTCTCCTTTTTTGTTCTGGGGATTGTAATGATACTAATTTGAGGCTTAGTTAACAGGCTGTTGTTTTAGGTTATCTTCACTGAAGATTGCATGGGGTTGTTTTATCTTGTCCAAAGATAAGGTAGATCATAGTTTTTGAATGATAAAGCAATTACATAAAAAATACATGACCAAACTGCTTATATGTTTCCAATTGGAAGGATACCTCTAAGCCATCTTTAGGTTCCTTTTACAAGTAAAGGTTTTATGCATTTCTGTTTGCTGAATAAAATTTCCACAAGATAAATGACTATTTATTTTTAGGTTTTGCATCATAATCTCAATTCACCATTCCATGTTTTTGGTGCTTTTCAAAGTTTCTCAGAGCAAAGATTATATCATTATTGGAATCTGCAGATTTTTATTGGTCGTTTAGAAGTTTCTTATAACTGTAGCCTATGCCTTTAAAGAGATTGCTAATATTTCCATAAGTGGGAAAGGACAATATTTATATATATATATAATATGGAATGCTACTCGATCAACTCGGGTGCTTCTAATGGGATCATTAGTTTGATTAAAATATTTCCTAATAATATGGAAATGCGATCGACCCAGTGGTGACAAAACTAATCTTCGTACATTTTAATATGTGCATGTTATGTTTCTCAATGTCAAGGCAAAATATATAAAATTGTAGCGCAGTGGGCCATGGCTTACCTCTTAGTCAATCCCAAGGCAATTTATTCCAAAAAAAACTCTAATTTTGTCAAATATCAGGAAGTGGCAAAATTGATTGGCCATGTTGGTATTTTTCCAAGTTTCAAAAAGAAATGCTAAATTTCATTTTTTGTGTGACTTAAATTATCTATTCATGTTTTTAGTCTTGACATTTAATTTGACATGTTTTTGAGTTAAAATTGAAAGTAAAAAATATTTATATTTGTTTTTTGTTTGTATATGTGAAGTTATAATAGATTTAGCTTAATCATATTTGTCAAATTGAATGGTGAATTTTATCATTTTTTTTTGCATTGACACTTTTTCTTGAATTTGATTATTCCTGAATCCAAACACAATCAAGAACTGGGTGACTTAGGTTTACCTGGAGCCTGGTAAGCAATTATTCATTTATGATTTTTGTTATCTTTTACTTCTCAGGAAATGAAACTTGATGTACTTAGTTTTGCCATATATTTAATCCTTTCTGTTATCACTGTAGATTTTTCTTTGGTAGGCAATTTATACTGCTTAAATGTATCAATGATAGACCATTAAATTGCTTGTGACTAAAAGCATGGATAATATCTGATGACATTGTAGGTCATAGCTGAGAGTAAACATGGAGCCGTTTGGAAAGACAGCTGGGAGAAATCTGGTAGACACATTGAAGTATGACATTGTGTCTAGAGAGCAGAGTGAGGCAGGAAAAAATGTACAGGACCTGGACCATTTTATCAGGCAAGCAATTGGAAAGGAATCATTTTTATCGTATACAAGACCCAGTGAAAATCCTGGTCAGTGGGTTCAATGGCTTGAAACTTTCGACCAGAAGAGTGTGAATAAGCTTTCTAAAGGTTCAAAAGTTGAAGCTGGTTTAGATGAAAATGCTGGCCAAAAGGAAAATGTAGCTGTTGATTGTCCTTCTACAGATTCCAATCAAATGAAGGAGTCAATTCAGAGCAAAATGAAGGGAGCAGGTGCCTTTGGTAAAGGCTTACACAGTCCTACCCAACTTATGCATTCACTCAAAATTCCAGAGGCAGTAGTTGCCTTTGCACAGGCTGCTGCAAAGACCAATGGGGAACAGGACAAATGTAAGTTTGCAGTTACATGATATAGCATTTATCTTCCAGATTATCTTCTACCTTTCTCACTCCCACCATATGAACATTTTCTGAGATATATGGATGCAATTTTGTCATATTTTCTCTTGGATGGCCATAAGTGACTTGAATCTTCGGCATAAGGAACATTGGTTAATTTATAATTTTATTGTAAACCTTAACTATGTGACAGATCTTCCTGGATGGCCATAAGTGACTTGAATCTTCGGCATAAGGCACGTTGGTTAATTTGGTTAATTTATTGTAAACCTTAACTATGTGACAGATCTTCCTGGATGGCCCTTACTTTCCCCCAAAGTACAAATGCTGAGGTGCGAAAAATGCTCTCAGGAGTTTTGTTCCTCCCTAAATCATCGGAGGCACACTCGGATGCATCGCCGACGTTTGAACATGGAAAAGGTTGCTTACATTGAAATGCTTGTAATTTATGGGCACTGGGTGATGCCTTATATCTTGTGCTTTTTCTCTTGTGGATGCAACTTTGATACTGCATCATTTGATGTTGATTTAACCTTTTAATGTGCTTCCCTTAATCTCTTCTGTTACACAGGAGGATTTGCGCAAAGAAAGGGCAAACATAGCTGCTTTTTGGGATAAGGTGGGATGGGGGATGTTTACTTATTAACTGATATATCGATGTATTAGTATGTGGGTGAGCAGCATTATAACATGCACTCTTTATTTATGTCATTTGCAGCTTTCTGTTGAGGAGGCTAGACAAGTTGTCTCATTCAACAACGTTATGTTGAAGGTAGTTCTTTCTCTTGTCAAATGTTTCAGAATGCTAATTATCTTATAGTCTGCTAGGGAGTTTTCCCATGTTAGATTATTGTTCTCTTTTTGCAGAAAGGGACAATTGATGTTTGTCATGTCTGTATACAATACAATGTGAATACAATGTCTGCAGGAGGTGCCTGAAACATCCATTGTCAGGACCCTATCATCTTTTATTCAGCAGCCTGCACTTTCCTCTCTGCCACATTTTTATCTCAAGGCTGGGGCTGCTCTACTGGTAATTACACATTTAAACTTGCATAGGAAAGAGTGCTAAATCATTGATTCTGTCATCCTATGCTAATTGATCTTAATCATGTAACAGGATGTGGTGCAAGTCAAATCATCCAAGTTTCCACTTGCTGCCAAAGATCTATTCAACATATTGGATGATGCAAGTGAAAGGACCTTTTTATGTGCAGGATCATCTGTGTCTGTACAAAGGCTTGTATTTGAAGGAGAAGCAGGAAATGTTGGACCAGAGGTGAAGAATCTGGTTGCTTCCTTGGGTTTCTTGGTTGAGCAGAAATTGGTAAGTGAGGTTTATGTGAAATACAAAACATAGGTGTTTTGAAGTTGACATGTTTTAATTAATGAAGTTAACGAATTCTTTTTTTGTATGCTTTATATTTTTAAGAAGTTTGAAACCTTTTATTTTGGTAGGTCAAGGCATGGATAGCTGATAAGGATGCAGAAGCTCTTCGCTGTCAGAAGGAGCTTGTTGAGGAAGAAGAAGCTATCCAGAAGAAGTATGCTTAATAGTGTCTGGTGTTGTTAGAACTCTGCCATTGTATTTATATGTTTTAAGAAATTTTATTTCTAAACTAAATTACATCTTTTACTTTGTTTACCTCAGGCAAGCAGAGCTTCTTGAAAAAAAACGTTTGAAAAAACTAAGGCAGCAAGAGTCTAGAGAAAAAGGGAGAAGAGTTGGCAATCCAGGTATTGCAGTAGGTAGGGGTGATGTTGATGGTGCAGATATTTTTACGGAGCTAGTTGGAGTCAATTCTCTGATAGCAGTTGAAACTGGCACTTCATCTAGTGCACAGGATCTAAGCAATCAAGAACAATCAGGTGATGTTACTAGCTTTGAGGCGGAAAGGAGTGAAAAGGTTGAATCAAAGATTTCACAATTTCTTGGACAAGACTTTTCCCATGGATCAAATTCTTTTAATAAGAATGCTGATCAGATCCATATCTGTGAAGAAAATACACACTTGAATATAGATAGAGTCTCTGCAGAAGAGGCTGGTGAAGCACAAAATGCAAGTATCTCTGCAGAAGAAGCTGGTGAAGCACAAAATGCAAGTAATGTGAGAAAAAATCATACTGATTTTGACTTGAGCAAATCTCACGTTTCAGCAGCAGAGGCTCCACTGACCACTGTGCCATGTTTGGCAAGCAAACAAGGAGGTGAGGATAATGGCATTTTGGAATATAATACGAGGACTGTGATGCATTCAGACAAGCAATTTGTGCAGGGATGGAGACAACGAAAAAAATATGTGGCAGTTGATTCAGTTTACTCCAGGGAACATCCCTACGGTTCTGACAAGAGATCTTCAGAGATAAATTCACTGAGGAATCTTAAAGTAATCAGGAAATCCTACAATGGCCTGTCATCTGGGAAGAAGTCTCTAGGTACAGTTGTTATTCCAAAGCCATTGTCAGGAGAGATGTTTGATAAATATAGGGACATAACAGTAGGCCAAAAGGTGTCAGCTATAGCAAATGGATACAAAAAGTGGACAAAAAAGATGCAACAAATATCAATTTCAGACTCTTGCATGGCTGCAGAATCTCAAAGTTCCAAAGATAATACCGTGGATACTGGGAGTGTAGCAGAGCAAGATATGGATGTACATATGGCATCATATGTAGGCTTAAGTGGGCCGATTGATAAGGGCATCCCAGTAGTAAATCAGTGTGGTTCAGAATTTAAATTTCCAGAAATGGATAGTTCTGAAAGTGATAAAAACAATACAGTACCAGCATTCATGACGACAGGAGAGAATGAGTCTGGCTACTATCTAGAAAGTGTTTCCAATAATGATTTTTTGATTGGGTCAGTGTCTGTGTCTCTAAGTAATTTTTTAGATGGATTGCCGCAGCAGCCTTCACTGGAAGGCAGTATTATAACAGATATAAAGCATAGAGGACTTTTAAATACTAGTCAACCAGAGGCACCTTTTGAGTCTGCTCCTGACATTATACAAAAGAATGATATCAGAGGTAATACTGATGGTCCTTGCAATGTTTCAAATGGCATCCTTGAGGGGAATGTTTCTCATGTCAAGCCAGGAACGGAAGATGGTAATAGTGGTGATATCAGAAGAGTGATGGGAGATGGTGCAGAAGGGTCCTTAATTTGTACGACTCAAGGTCTAAGTGGTGCAAGGATAAGGGAAAATCATGACCATACGCACAATAAAAACATTGAAACAATTGATGAGTTTGAATTAAAAGTTCTATTGGCTTTTGATACTGCATCAGCTTTTCTCTCTCAAAGTAGGTAGAATGTATTATATCAAGCCCATCTTATCTTTTTTGTGTAGATGATTATCCATGATTCTTACTCCTTGTTGTGTTTGCATATGCAGGATGGAAAGATGCAATTGCAGACCCTGGAGCGATAGTTGTATCCAATCCCTCTTCAGATGTAGTTCAAGGCGTTAATGATGCTTCTCAATAATTATGCTCATGACTTGAAAGGCAATGACTGGAGTTACTTTCTTAATTCCTGAATCACAATAGTTTCATTCCACCATTTTCTGAAGTCCGGACATGGTTTTCCCACTGCAGAATTTGGAATGGGAAGTGAAGGATTCTTATAACTGTAACCACAACGTAGGTACTTCAGGGTTCACAATGTATTCTCTTAGGAAAGTGACAGTAAACAGGAATTAGAAGTAGAATCTAGTTGGAAGCCTGGAGTTTATCCAAGAACTCGTCAGAACTATCCATGATGGAGGGATTTTGAGGAGGATTGACATGGTTGCTTTTCATCTTTGTTTCGTGCAAGTTGGCAAAGGGCACAACCTGCAGATTTTATTTGGTAAAGAGGTTTGTCTTACTTTCCTGTTTAGGTGACATTGCAAGAATTGATGTGCTGTGGCTCCAACCTAGTAGACAGCATTGATGTTCTTCACTCGGAAGAAATTGTAATTTTTAGCATGTAAGTTGACTCTCTCTTTTTTACATTTTATCAGCTCAAAATATTAGACACTAGATTCAGCTAGAGGGTTATTTTCTTAAAGTGACAGTTCAAGTGTATTGTGGTTTTATCTTCTATGGTGTATTTTCAACATTTTTGGAATTCTTTCCTTTACAAATTATGATACATTTATGCAAATTGAGTGTTTCTTGTTTTAGGGTTAGTTGGTTTCTTGTGATCTGTGTAAGGAAGGGTCGAGAGAGCATCTCATAGAATCAATGAAATTTTTTGAAGACTTAAGATGTGTCGGTTTGTTGTTTAGTTGAAGTAATTTTTTGTCTAAACCTGGTTTCTGTTTTGATCACCTAGTTCCACTTGATATGGTCATTTTTTCCTGGTGAATTGTGTGTTTCTTATACGTGTTTCTATTGGCAATCTTGATTTTGAGATATTATACCATTTCCCATAGCTTATTGTGTTAGATGTTTTCATTACTTTGCTATGACAAGAACCGAGCTTAAAAAGAATTATTCATTCATGGTAAACTGTATGTTTGTCCAACAACAATAGCTGTTAGCAAGCCTGGATTTTGCAGATAGGATTTCGACTACTCATCCACAAATCTAAATTTTTTCATGTGCAGGTATTTATTCCCAGGTCATCGAATGATGTTTCAAGTAGTACTATACCTTGGATTGTGGTAATTGGATGCCTCTCATAATCAAGCATATACAAAATTCTTTCCCTTCTTAAAGTTAGAACCTAAATCATACTAGGTTTAAGAAGGGCACTATCCTGTAAAGAAAGATTTGATTACATTATTTATACTGAAGATGGACCATGAATTGATGGTCTGAAATGTCAACAACATCTCTTTGCATGAATTTACTCCAGAAAAGTCCAACCAAAAGTATTTATGTTGTTGAGATTCCTCGGTACAGTTTTACAGGTATTTTGAATGAAGTTCAGGCCCAGCTTTATTGAGACTAAATATTGGTACGAGTTCAACTATGGCAGATGGATGTTTTCAAGTTGCTTATTTGAACACACCGGAAAATCAACCTTTCTTGATAATGAGGGCTGCAAGACCTTTTCTTATTAATTCATTATTTGACCCAGGTTTTTGGACTACCAGGTGGCTCAAATATGTCATACAATATTTTTGTAGTTGTTAAGGAATATACTTGCATTCATTGCATTTGGATGCTAATATTTTGTATTCTCCAGCTTGTCTTGGAGTGTCCTTTGCTTTGATCGTTTCAGGAAGGATATTGGACATTGGTTCTTTGTGAACTTGTCCTCAGTACATATTGCCTTCTAGCTGGGAGTTTTACGGCTTTATTGCAGATATTATTATGCAATACAGCCACCTGAAATGTTCTTGTAAGCAGTAAACAATAAGGTATGCAATGGAATCACAGCCTTAAAGTACCTTTTTCGTATATCTACTCTGTCAGAGTCTTCTTTTTCATAGTATTTGCCCTCTTGCTGCAAGAACTGAAATTTGGAGAATGACAAAATGGATAGTCTGCAAAGTAGTGGTTCATAGGAACTTGACTGTTGTTTTATATGAAGTGCACTTTTTACATCAATTGAGTTCAGGAGATGTCGTATATCTACTCTGTCAGAGTCTTCTTTTTCATAGTATTTGCCCTCTTGCTGCAAGAACTGAAATTTGGAGAATGACAAAATGGATAGTCTGCAAAGTAGTGGTTCATAGGAACTTGACTGTTGTTTTATATGAAGTGCACTTTTTACATCAATTGAGTTCAGGAGATGTCGCTTTGGCATCGATTTAATTATAAATGTGGTGGTTTATCTGTGGAGGAGCATCTGAAAGACTGTCGAAGTTCTGTGACAACAAACATGGAAAAGGAAAGCACAGAGAACCAAAGACTCTGATTGGGATTCTGTTAGATACATCCAAACCAGCTTTGGTTTAAATTCAGAAATATCTTAAACAAGTGAGATCCAGGAAACTGACCGGGAGCCTGACCAGTCCCAAATGAAGACAAATATAATGTTATTTGCAGAAATTTCGAATTGTGGAATAAAACACACAAGCAGCGTGGAATAGTGATTTGAACTCATTGCAAGGAGCAACTTATGGTTGGTGAGGCAAATAGTATAAATTTGCCCATAATGTAATTGTTTGCTTGTGTTGTGACTTTCATGGTGGCTCTGACTATGAGTTTTAAAGGCATATATGCCATTGTGCTTGGCGACAAAATGTCCCAAAACTAGTGTATTATGGCAAACTATTGTTTCTTTTGTAGGATGGATGGTATTTTTTCTTTTTGATAGGTAAATGGCCGTCTTGTTTTCTTTTGCACAGTGAGCTCTGTTGTCAGCCTAGATGCTACAGCTGAGGGGTATCTATTCTGTCAAATTTCTCAGTGCATGAACCTGGCTGTATCCATTGATTTCTGTAAAATCACGAGTTATCTGTCCCTAGAACTTGCATCCAGTCTTGGTTGTAGGAACCAACATTTTTTCTTCCCTGCAGAGTTTTGAGTCTGGTTCACTGTCATGGTAAGGGGTCCAACTTACCAGTTAGATCAACGGCGAAATGGAAATCGGTGGTTTTGTGAACAACTAGCATAGTGAAGTTGACTCTATGAAGAGTGTTTTTAGTTTTTTTGGGAATATATTGCCGATTTCTTGGAGCTTTTTCACGAGTCTTCTGTAGAATTTTATTTAGGTAAAGTTCATATCCTTCTTAAAAATTAAAATTCATCAGAAAACTCCTGAATACGTCCAAGGAAAAGTGTATTTCGGGGTCAAACGTAACGTTTTTTTCGAATTAGAAACGGTGAGATTCTTTATTGAAGAGGCTCTTAGGGACTTGTATCCATAACTAGAATCCAATGGTCAAACCATCATACCAACTAATATTTCTTGACCAGAAGCTAATCTGTTTGAATCAATGCTCATTGTGCTGTTTATCGGCAATATAATGTGCAACAGCACAATATGATATTCTAGGGTGAGAGGAGATTTTAAAGTTTTAAATACTATTTCAAGATGCGAAACACAACATATCCCATTGTTTATTACTCTTGATTATTTACTATTTAAGACAATTTGAAAAGAGTCTTAGCTCCTTCTGTCCACATGGGGAGAGACTGAGAGTTGGGCTAGTGTAAAAATTTTAGTGGCTCTCACACTTTTTAAATATGCAAAAGCTTTACAAATTGCAATTTACACATTGTTGGTGTTCTCAAGCACATTCAATTTGTTATGAGTGCTGGCTGTTAAAATATTTTATATGTTTTCTGATCACTAATTAATAATCGTCAACTGTGTTTCAGGGTATTAAGAAATTCTTTATTTCAGTGCATACATATCATATTTTATTTTTTGACCTAATCATTAATAGCTTTCATAAATTTCACTTGCGGCTAAAACTTATTTCTCTACATACAAAATTATAGAAAACTCGTCTAGCCAAATCACAAATTCTATGAACCCAAAACTCTTCAATTACCTCCTGCAAATGTCCATGTTATTAATAGAAGACAGATGCCTTGAACATCCTCAAAACACATATCCACGTACTTTTGAGTAATGATATTTATGATATTTATGTAACACACATGAAAGGCTTTGTATTCAAAACATTAAAAACATATATGGCTATTCATTATTTAAAACATATATTTATTATATGAAATGATATTTATTTACAGCACGTGAAAGAAAATCTTGTTTTATTTTGAAAAAGGGAAACAAATCCACAAGACACAATGCTTTTGGAGGTGTATTCATGAAGACTTGAACTATGAAATATTAAAATTAATGAAAAGGGACAACAATCAAAGGAGTTAACGTTCTTGATGGCTCATGTTCCCATGTAATTTAATGTCCATTACCATATCAAGGCCTAGTCAACAAGCGTACATTCAACAAGGAAGAACGACTCAACAAGGAAGAAAGGGGCAATTTAACAATGTTTTGTACGGTCTCTATGACTTGCGTACTACCTACATAGGCAGACCCACAGCCCCAACTGATTTTTGCAATGGAGGAGGAAGAGTGTGACCGAACCGTCAGGGTGTGTAACATTTGTTAAAGGGAAGTCTGTTTGTAACAAATGGTGTCATCAAGCAAAGAAGTGCTACCCTCCAATATATGGTCTATATATTTTATCTTTCAGAAATTACAAGTCTATGGAAGTTGACATATTTGTTCAATATATTGTTTCTTAGTATATGCACATGTGGGGTAGATGTTTCTGAACAGGAGCTAAACACAATTGTTGTGTAGGTTAGTTACTTCATAGGTATTGGATTCGCTAGTTAGTGATGATCATATTTTCGAAACATATATTCAAGGTGACATAGACAAATATTTGCTTAATATATCGGTTTTTTTATCCCACATGCGGGGTAGATGTTTTCGAAGAGAGGAGGTAACCACAATCGTTGTGTAGGTTAGTTTATAGGCATTGGATTTGCTAGTTAGTGATGATCATATTCTTCGTATTGTACAAAATCCATACACAAAGGTGCATTGGTGAGGATGCCTGAGTATTACCTTTTAGTTAATATAGTTGCATATTTTTGTCTTATTTAATGGGCATGTAATTAATTGTCATTTTTGTTTAAATGGTCTAATTATCATGGTCTATTATTTATTATTTTGTAAACATTGGCACGTGTGTTGGGGAGGTGCCTTTCCAATATGATGAGATGGATGAGACATATGAGTTGCATCACGCATAAAGACCTTTGGCATACCATGTATTGCAGATTTCATAAGTAGATGAGAAACCAAAGAAGTTCACCAATGGGTCATCGTTAAATAGTGAGAAACCAAATAAGCTTTCCAGCTTTCCAGTATGATGAGGAGATGGATGAGACATATGAGTTGCATCACGTATAAAGACTTTGGTGAGAAACCAAATAAGCTTTCCAGCTTTCCAGTATGATGAGGAGATGGATGAGACATATGAGTTGCATCACGTATAAAGACTTTGGCATACCATGTAGGCTAATTGCAGATTTCATAAGTACATGAGAAACCAAATAAGTTCACCAATGGGTCATCGTTAAATGGTCCTTGTATGAACTTGAGAGATCGGGAGGTGCCTTTCCAATATGATGAGGAGATGGATGAGACATGTGAGTTGCATCAAGTATAAAGTCTTTGGCAAACCATGTAGACTAGATTGCAGATTTCATAAGTGGCATATCATAAGTGGCATACCATGTAGGCTAGATTGCAGATTTCATAAGTAGGTGAGAAACCAAATAAGTTCACCAATGGTTCATCGTTAAATGGTCATTGTATGAATTGAGATTATATAAGAACTTGAGCTTAAACCAATATGGCTAAGTCTCTCCCGTGATATGCTATTGATATACCATGTTAGACTTGAGAGATTGTGTAAGAACTTCAGCTTAAACCAATATGGGTGAGCCTCTTCCGTGATATGATGCTATTACATAGTGCTCTTAACATATTTTATGGGTGGAGGGTTGGTGAGCTTTCTTTTTTTTTTTTATTCATCTTTTTGTATTCATCTGCGATGGGTGCTACTCTACTTCTACCATCTCGGTAAGCTTAGATTGACTACCATCTCCTTCAACAACATGCTACTTCACTTTTACCATGCTACTCCACTTTTACATGCTACTCCACTTTTACCATTGTAGTAAACCATACTACTCTAGTAAAGCATACTACATTTCTATCATTTTGGTAAGTGTAGATTGACTACGCGATGGGTGCTACTCCACTTCTACCATCTCGGTAAGCGTAGATTGACTACCATCTCCTTCAACAACATGCTACCTCACTTCTACCATGCTACTCCACTTCTACCATTGTAGTAAACCATACTACACTTCTACCATTGTAGTAAACCATACTACTCCACTTCTACCATTTTGGTAAACCATACTACATTTTTACCATTTTGGTAGGTAAACCATACTACATTTTTACCATTTTGGTAAGTGTAGATTGACTACCATCTCTTTCAACATCTTGACTACCATTATTCATCTCCTCCAACAATATATTGATCACCATATTAGAACATATTGACTACCATCTTCTCCAACAATATATTGATCACCATATCATATTGACTACCATCTCCTCGAACAATATATTGATCACCATATCATATTGACTACCATCTCCTCGAACAATATATTGATCACCATATCCTCTAATAGCAAATTAACCACCATATCCTTTTTAGGTGCTATGTTCTACATTACTATTGGTGGAGGTATTGAAGCCTCGGGCCTTAGTGGTAGAGGTACTCATGCCTTTGGCTTTAATGGTAGAGTTACCTTATTGTAATTTTTGACATGTATATATTTGATTATGTAGAGAAGCGCTCTAGAACCCAGTACATGAGGGAGATGAGGATATATGTAATTCTTTTATCATCAAGTGGACATCTAATGCCTATAGTATGCTAGAAATGTGTAATGTAATGTAAACATTTTAACTCAGTGTAAATAAAATAAAAACAACAAAATAACATAATGAAAGTAAGTTCATAAAAATTAAATAATAAAAACGATCTATGGTTTTAAGAATCCATAGTATTGACCCTATTCATGTGGAATATAACCCATTTCAAGCGGAAATTAAACTAGCATAGGTTCATCTTAGCTTCATGTTATATTTAGATACATAATTTGTTGTAAAAAATAGCATTAAATTCATGTACTTTGTAGTTATATTTAGATACATAATTTGTTGTAAAAAATAGCATTAAATTCATGTACTTTGTAAAGGTAAAACTTTTTTTTATTGATATGTTCACTTATTATTATTATTATTTTTTTGTTTATTTATATTTGAGGTTCATAAATAAACTTAACTCCTATGTAACATTTGATCTCAATATGGTAGAGATGATGTAATCTTTAACATTTTGATTTTGTAAAATAAAATTAAAAAACATAAGCAAACTTAACTTCTATGTAAACATTTGATCCCGCTATGGTAGAGATATTGTAATCTTTAACATTTTGACTTTGTAAAATAAAATAAAAAAACATAAAATTAATAATTATATTTATATTTATAATTATAATTAATAGTTAAACTACCTTAGATCCATATTAACTCCATATCTAACAAGTGTTGAGAGAGATCAAATTTCTTGAGATGTGAACCTCTTTTAAAGTCAAGAAATTTAATCCATTGGCGCTTGGTAGGTACGGATTTAAGATGGTTCTAGGCTGGTTGTTACCCATAAAGTGTTGACTAGTTGGGTTGTTTGGGGTTTAGCTTGCCAGGTCTTAAGTTCAAATATTATGGGGAGGGGTTGAAGATGGGAGCCACCTGTGAGGAATTATACTATTTCAAGGGTTGTGCAAGTTTGATTGAGCGTCACACAATCTTGGTGATAGCATTCTATTAGTAGGCAGATCTTTTTTTCATCCAACATTGGGGTTGACTCTTGCTTAGGCTTAGCCTACTTCTGGATGGGAGGGGGTATTTGAGAAAGAAAAAAGAAAAGAAAAGAGTGCATATTTGATTGTTGCAATATATACTTTTACACATATTTGACACCCATATTTGACATAAAATGTATAATCAAAACATATATTCATATATGTTATGCATTTTTATATCATTATATTGTTTTATTTATAGAATATTTTGTTTATATGTTAATGATTTATATTATTAATAATTTCTTAAATTTTGAATTGACTTTAAGATGTATTATTTGTTTAAATTTGAGATGCCTTTCCCAGAAAAAAAATCGTTATATTGATGGACTGAATATACATGTCACTGTTTTAAGAGAGATTGATTAAAAAATAGTTAACAAACTTTTTGCGTATTGGAAAAAATGAAATTTGTACCTTTCAAGAGGCACTCTACAACTTAGTGTGGGGAGACGTAGTGTTCATAAAATGAAGCATTAAGATTAAATAATAATAATAATAAAACATAATATTGACTCAATTGAAACATGATAAAAAACAAAATTAATAAAAATAATAAATTGATTCAACTCAATTTGGTATATTATGATTTTACTTTTATTAATAAAAATAAAAATTCATAAATATACATATCACATTAAAATACATTTAAATAATGATAACTCATATTTGTAACCATAATATTTCAAAACATATAAATAAATATATAGAAACCTAATAAATAAAAAGAAGAAAAGAGAAGTAAATATTTAATTGTAGCAATTTTTACTTTTGCATGTATTTGACATCCATATTTAATTTTCCTCGATGGGGGTAAATTTATGGAAGGGAAGGATACCAGCGCACATGATTTACATGCACGAGTTGATAGTGGGCGAATAGGAGGCTAATCTTGGAGATCGAGAAAACATCACCACCTATTTGGTGGAGGTGTATGCATAGCCTCCACATTGTATATCTGATCAACCCTTGTCGTTTTCGTCTTATCACTTTAAAGAGAGGCAGGTGGAGGGTAGCGAGGTTTTGTCTGACATTCTCTTGGTTTATGGTTTCCGACATTTGAGTTTGACCATGGAGGCATCTTAGAGCAGTGCACACATATTTGGAGTGTTTAATGTGGGCGTTAATGTGTGCCCTAACACCCAGTTGTCTCTCTTGTATTATTTCTCCTTTAGACACTAGTTTTCGTCTGTTATACTCATTCTAGGGAGGTCTCTTTATAAATGTGGGGATATTATTACAGGGTGGTGGAACCTTTGGTTTGTGTTCACGAAAGCACACCAACTTCTCATTGCACCTGACTACAACCTTGGTTCATTGCTGCTTTGAGAACTAGAGACAGGTCTGTTAACCCATACACATTTGTCCTGGTTTCCTTTCTCAGCGCATATCATTTTTTATCTCGTTTTGCTTGGGTTTGTCACAAGGATTGTTTGCTGTTGGTGTCCATTTTTTTTCGTTTTATTATCCACAATACAACGACATGTCCTTCCTTAAAACTGGTCATTGCATTGCCTTCCGCATCCTCTCAAATCTCGGATTCCACATGCATCTCATTTACTTGCCCAATCTTTGTTTGCGGTGTGTGGTATCCTGGAATGTTTTCATTGTGGTTTTGATAACCTGGTGGTAACACAGGGCCATAGGTCAACTTATCGTTCTCTAACATGTTGCGTTATGTCCATAAATTGTCAAATTAAGGAGGTTGGGCTAGGTTTAGTTGACCCAAGGTATATACGGTTGGTCGTCCACTACTTCCTTGAATGTAGAAATTCCTTGTAGATTCAAATCGTAGATTGTAATATGCTAAAAAAATTGACTTGAATCTACTCTACTCATCAGCTCAGCGGAAACAATAATTGATTGATGAAATCGCGAAACAAAAAAAAGAAGAATGTAATTATACATAACACAATAATTTTTTGGGGAACGCTGAACTAAAAACCCCTGCTTTTTGTATATTGCATTAATCAGAAAATTTGAGAAGATTACAATGCTTTGCTCAAGCCTAAACAAACTTTGCACTCTCACTGCTTCACAAACAAACCCCAACCAATACTTCGCTAAATCTGCTCCCTGCCAAGCTTTTATTTCTTTGCGCAGTTTCCAGGGAATTAACTCATATTTAATTGGGAAATTCCTCATCCATAACTGCACAATCCATCATAGGCCTTCCTCTGATTACATGCACCATCTGTACAATTCAGATGATTATACAACTGACAGTACATTGTCCTTGAACTCCAATCTCCACTGGGTCTTTTTCTGATTTGACATGCACAAGTTAATTATGAGTGAATCTTTAGTTCAGTGGTTGAACAATGTTGTTTACACCCCACTACTGTACATCACACCCCACCACTAGATCTCCCATTAATTCATCCTTTAATTGGAACTAGTTTAACGAAATTTAATCTTTGCGCAGTTTCCAGGGAATTAACTCATATTTAATTGGGAAATTCCTCATCCATAATTGCACAATCCATCATAGGCCTTCCTCTGATTGCATACACCATCTGTACAATTTAGATGATTATACAACTAATAGTACATTGTCCCTGAACTCCAATCTCCATTGGGTCTTTCTCTGATTTGACATGCACAAGTTAATTATGAGTGAATCTTTAGTTTACTGGTTGAGCAACGCTGGTTACACCGTACTACTGTAGGTTACACCCTACCACTAGATCTCTCATTAATTCATCCTTCAATTGGAATTAGTTTAACGAAATTTAACTCAGTTAAATTAAATTAAATAATTACAACTCAAAAAAACTCAACCTAGGTCCCTAAGTTTAGGAACCACTCTACATGACACTAGATAGGCTCCCAACTCGAATTTACTGAGTCAGCTAAATCAAATTAATTTAGCTAACTATTACAAGTTGCTATGAGAATTAGAATTAGAATTTAATTCTTAATTTAATTCAAGGACAAAATTAATTTAAGATTTTCTTGTTGCTATTTTCAACATTCCCTTTCAACAAGAAAGAGATTATCTACGACCTCGATCTTGCCTTTGTGAAACTCATATTTGCATCTTGATAATGCCTTTGTCAAAATATCTGCATCCTGCTCCTCCATAAGAATGTACTCCAGCAACATGATTCTCCTCTACATACAATCTTGTATATGGTGATACCAAATGTCGATATGCTTGGATCAATCATGAAAAAATGGATTTTTAGAGAGTTTGATACAACTCAGAGTGTCACAGTAAATCACTGTAGGATCCATCTGCGAACCAAATAACCCAACAAGGATCTTCGTCATCCAGATATCCTCACACGCTGCTTGAATAGCAACCATGTACTCTGCTTTTTGCTGAACTGAGTGCAACTAATCTGTGCTCCCAGCTGTACGAAGAAACGACTGTTGACCCAACCTGAAGATTCCCCCTGATGTGATCTCCCTGTAGGATGGACTCTCTGCCCAATTTGCATTTGTGAAGTATTGAAGCTTCACTCCCTCTGTTCGTCTATACCAAAGACCAAACTGAGTGGTGCTTCTGAGGTATCTCAACACATGTTTAGCTGCCTTCCAATAGAGTTTGGTTGGCTTAACCATGACTTGACTACGCTGGGTAACTGCAAAAAACATCTCCGTTCGTGTGTTCACCAAATACATAAGTGAACCCATAAGCTGTCTATAAATAGTAGCCTCTACTACTTCACCTGAAGTAGCATCCTCTTTCCTCTAGTTACTTGCTAGAGGAGTCTCCACGGGTTCGCTGGTCTCCATGTGGAACTTCTTTAGTATCTCGTTGGCATACTTTCCTTGAGAGACAAATAGTGCCTCATCTCCTTGCCGCACTTCCATACTAATAAGTAATGCATGAGCATCGAGTCTTTCATCTCGAATTCTCTTGTAAGACCCTCTTTGCAAGACTTTATCAACTTCTCATCACCTGCCAGAATCAATTCATCGACATATAATACTATAATCGACAATTTATCTTCAACCATAATATGGTAAAGGTTCGCATTTGCTTCAATTTTGGGGAAGCCCAACCCGGTGAAATATGCGGCGCTTGTTTTAGTCCATACAAAGTTTGCTTGAGTCTGCACACATGCGACTATTTGTTGAAGGTCTCAAATCCTTTCGGCGGCTCAATATACACCTCTTCTTCAATCACACCATTGAAGAATGATGTTTTCACATCCATCCCATTTGCGTTGACAATGCTAGAATAGATATGATTGAAGAGTAATTTGCTACTAGAGCAAAGGTCTCATCGTAATCAATTCCCTCACCTGAGACAAACTTTTGGGCACAAATGTGGCTTTGTGTTTCTCCAAACTCCCATTTTCTGCTTTCTTTACCTTGTAAATCCATATGGAACTCACCACTGACTTCTCTGCGGATCTTGTGTCCACTTCCCAAACACTGTTTCCGATAATGGAGTCATACTCCTCAACCACGACATCAACCCATACTGGTTGCCACACTGCTTCCTCGAATGAGGATGATTCAACCTTTACATTCTTGCTTGTTAGAGCCATGTCGTAAGTGTACTAATATGGTGACCTTCTCTGCCTGCGCTATGATGTGGGTGCTCCCACATTCTCTCTAGCATCATGCATCAATCTGTCAGCCTCTCTGGTGCACTTCTTTCCATCTCTAGAAGTCTCTGCATGAGTGGGTGTTTCTGCTCTCGACTTCTCTACATGTCACTACTTCACATCATCTTGAGGTTTCTCCTTTGGAGCTAAAAGCTCCTCTTATGCATGTAATTGAAACTTACTCTCAAGGGGACATCTCATGATATTTTCTTCATCGAATTTCACATCTCTACGAACCACTGTCATCTTGCTGGATGGCAGGCACAACTGATAGTTGTGAGGTGTATTAGTGTACCCCACAAATATGCCCAACTCAGTTGTTGGCTCTAGCTTTTTCTGTGCATCCTTGGTAACATGACAATAGACTGATGAACCAAAGATGCTGAAGTGTGCCACATTTGGTTTCTTATATGAAAAAGATTCTTCTAGTGTACTCATCCCGAGAATTTGACGAGGGCTTCTGTTCTGCAAATAAACAATTGTGTTGCATGCTTCAGCCCACAAGTGCAACGATAGGCCCTGATCGTGTAACATTGCTTGTGCCGCTCCCATAATACTTATGTTTTTCTTTTCAGCGACACCATTCTACCGTGGGTTATGAGGTGCTATTAATTCCCATTGAATGCCTTTTGATGCACAAAAGTTGAATTAATTCAATGCATATTCTCCACCATTATCGTTTATGAGAGATTTAATTTCCCTGCCAGTATCTTTCTCGACAAGTGCAAAGTCACAAAATTTAGCGAACCTATGATCTTTCTTTTGCATGAAGAATATCCAACACTTACGAGAAAAATGATCTACAAATGTTATATAATACCTGTGCCTGGTCGTGGATGCTGTTGAGAATGGTCCACATACCTCTGAGTGAACTCGATCAAGGATCTCTTGCGCTCGGCTGTCTTTATCATGAAATGAAGCTTTGAAGTACTTCCCATTGTACACCTTTTGCACGTGTCTATATGCTCTAGTGTACCTTGTGGAATTCCTATAGAAATTTGCTGCATGATCATCAAAGCTTCGTGGTGCAAGTGACCCAATATTCTATGCCACAACTCACCGATGTCTCGGCTCTGCACCTTCTCTACTTTAGTGCTCAAAGCAGCGCAATCTTCTACATCAAATTTGTAGAGGTTTTTTACCCGAACCTCGATCCGCTTCACCTATCCCGAGGCTATGTGATGAAGGAAAGCCTTTCACTTACTAAATATCACATCGTAGCCACGATCCTCCAACATGGCAACTGAAACCAAATTATTCTTCAAACCCAGAACATACATGACATATTTTAATGTGAGAGGAGAACTAGAATCCCTTTGAAAGGTAACTGTACTGATGCTGGTCGCGCTATACTTCCCATCATCTCCCATCCCGATGTGCATCTGGAGGTCGCACATCGAAGGTCTTTCTCCTCCAAGTCACTGAATAACTCTTTGTTTCCAGTGATATGGAATGAGGCTCCACTATCTAGGTACCACATACTACCCATAAAAATCTCACTATGCGATGAGGGCGAAATCCAGTGCGAATTGTGAAGCAAGAGCTTCACCTGCCGCTCCTCCTCAGGGCTTCTTACCGGCCTTGTGTAGAAACTTTGTGGCATAGTGTCCCAACTTGTGACAATGAAAGCATTTAATTTTCGACATGTCCTTGCCACCTTGATTGGAATTTGATTTGGAATGGGATGATTTCCCCTTCCCTTTCTTCGCCTTTCTAGCTAAGGCACGATTCTCCTCATCATCATGCTTGTATGAGGATCCTTCTCTAGTGTTCCGTCGGATCTCTTCTTGTGCCAAGTCGAACCACAATCGGTCCCACTCTGGTAGCTTCTCCCTCCCATTAACTGAGTCATGGTAGTTGTGCCAGCGCTTGGGAAGTCCTAGAAGTGCTAGGCTCACTAGGTCGTCTTCAGTAACTATAACATCAACACTTCCAAGCACATCCCAACATTGGGTGAACTTGGTCAAGTACTCCGGTATTGTGTCACTCTTCTCTATATTGATCTCTCTGAGCTTGTCTTTCAGTGCCATCTTCCTGTGGTCACTGTTGTTTTGAAACAGGTCTGTCAAGACCTTCCACATTTCAAATGGAGTTTCCTTACAGTGGAGATTTGAGACAATATGATCTCGAACTCGTTTTAGGATAATCCTTCTCGCCTTTTCCACACACTTTCTCCATTCTACCAGATCTTGAGCATCAATTGTTGGAGGCTTAGGAATATCATTGTCTATGAATTCTTTAAGCCTGTTGTCTTCCAACACTACCTCCATCTTGTCCTTCCAAGCAGTGTAATTCGAGCTACCCTCAAATGCATACTTGAGTCTCAATCTGTAGAATGAAATCCTATTGGCTCTAAAGTATGATATTGCAAATTCGATTTCTCTCGCAAAAGACACACTCATATTCTCCTCTTCTATATTGATTTAAGCTACACTACCATGTAGAAATTATTTGTAGATTCAAACTGTAGATTGTAATACACTAAAACAATTGAATTGAATCTACTTTACTCATCAACGGAAACAATAATTGATTGATGAAATCACGAAGTAGAAAAATGAAGAATTCAATCACACATAACACAATAATTTTCTTGGGAAAGTCGCAACTAAAAACCCCTGCTATCTGTTTATTCTATTAATCAGAAAATTTAAGAAGATTACAATACTTTGCCCAAGCCCGAGCAAACTCTGCACAATCACAATCTATCTCACTGCTTCACAAACAAGCTCCAACCAATACTTAGCCAAATATGTTGCTTGCCAAACTCCTATTTCCTTGCGCAATTTCCTAGGGAATTAACACATATTTAATTGGGAAATTCTTCATCCATAACTCCACAATCCATTATAGGCATTCCTCTGATTACATGCACGATATGTACAATGCCGATGATTATACTATTGGTAGTACATTGCCCCTGAACTCCAATATCAACTGGGTCTTTCTCTAATCCGACATGCATGAGTTAAGTATGAGTGAATCTTTAGTTTATTGGTTGAGTAGTGCTGGTTACACCCCACTACTGCAGGTTACACCTCACTACTGGATCTCCTACTAATTCTTCCATCAGTTGGAACTAGTTTAACTGAATTTATCTCCATTAAATGGAATTAAATAATTACAACTCAAAAGAACTCAACTTGAGCCCTGAAAATTTAGGAACCACTCTACATGACCCTAGATAGACTCTCAACTCGAATTCACTGAGCCAACTAGGTCAAATTAACTTAGTTAACTATTACCTATTACAAGTTTCTATGAGAATTAGAATTAGAATTTAATTCCTAATTTAATTCAAGGACATAATAAAATTAGGATTTTCTTGTTGCTATTTTCAACATTGACGATTTCTCCATACAATTCTCTTCTCATAGTTGCGCTAGTCCCTACACCCTTAAGCCGTGTCCTTTACCATACTGTTGTAACTGGGCTTGGGTGGTGCTTATGTTTTCCGAGTTTGTTTATTTGACCGCTTACACTGTATTTTTCCCAACCTTGTCAAGTCCGCTTCAGACCACTGTTCTTACGACACCTTGACTTTGCCAACCTAGTCGTAGGGGAGGTGCAACAAGTGCTTCTTCTTCATGACGTCAACGTATTTTTGGTTGGCATTATGTGGCTCACCATTTCGATACTGTCCCTCCTGAAGTTAGAAACGAAATTCTTCCCCTGGAAGCCAAGGAATTTGGTGACCGAACTAACTATTTAGATTGTGGAATTACTAGCTCCACTTTTAGATGGACTCCAGATCCAGGGAAATTCCATGAAAGGAGAGTTCACTTTCTTCATTCAGTAGCTCTTCACAGGGAATTAGAGACCTTGCTTCACATGGTCATCTGTGACAAGAAAGTCGATCATTATTAGTTATTTGAAGGACATGAGGAGATCAAAAGGATTCTATGGGACATAAGGTACAAATTGGATGACTTAGTTTCAAGGATGACCATGGTGGAACGCTTCGTGGTGTATGACTTAGATTCTGACTCTAGTTTGTAGCCTCGTACTCCCACTGTCATTAACGCACAAACAAAAGAAATACTTCAAGGCAACTCTAATGCCATCTCTCCAGTTACTGTCTTAGATTAGTAGTTCTACACTTGGTCTCTTTTGGTCTATGTTGTATTTATTTCTACTATGTAGTCATGGTGACTTCTATGGCGTATTAGACTATAGGTTCATATGGTTTTCTTTTGTCAAGCCCAACATACCCATTGCAAGGACTTCTCAACGGGCTACTTAGTTAGTGTGCTATTATGTATATTTTGTATTCTTTTTAGCTAAATGGGGAACATTAGGAACAAGTTATGGTTAGTCTATTAGTTTTCAAGCTCCAACACAATTTTTTGGGACATGATTGCTATCAATGTAAACTCAGTTTTTCGTAATATAAATATTTCTATCTAGCTTAAAAAAAAAAGACAGAAAAAAGACATCCATATTTATTTTAAGATATATATTCATTACACATTTATTTTTATATTATTGTTCATACGTGTCATGCATTTCTATATCATGATATTTATTTATTTATAAAATATTTTGTTTATATGCCAATGATTTATATTATTAATAATTTATTTATTTTTAAATTAATTTTAAGAGGTATCATTTATTTAAATTTGAGATGCTTTTCAAAGAAATAAATTGATTGAATATACATGTTGCTGTTTTAAGAGGGATTGATTAAAAAATAGTTGACAAACTTTTTGTCTATTGTTTGTTGATTAGTGGTTGTCGTTGATGTCAACCCAAGTAGCACCAGGGGCTACCCAAATCTTGCATGGGCATTTTGACTTGACAACTTACTCTATTCTGAGTCAAGGATTTTTCTAGATGGATTCTACACGTTGATATGTTTCCACTGATATATGGAATGCCACTTTATTCTTCATGGTTTGAGAGATATTCATGTTTGAAGTTAGTAACCCTAGTTAGTGGGCTAAAACACTATGGGGTTGTGGCATGGCACTCATAATTAGTTGTGGTCATTGGATAATAAATAATTAATAATGTTTTTTTTTTCTTCCTAAAATCCCTCCAACGTTCACTTGTTGAGGACCCTCTCAACTCAAGAATTCATATAAATAGTGAGCCTCATATCCTCCTCTAGTAGAGATTTTGTGGCTTCAAACAGGTCATCGTGGAATTTTTGCTATATATATATATATATATATATATTTTGTGAAGCTTTAGAAGCTAAAATTAAAACCCATTTGAGAATAAATCTTGATGAACCTCGTGACCGAATTTCAGATCTTGGTTTCCTATATTTTAAGAGATATAATATGAGAAGTTAGGGTTTTTGCAAGCTTCCGAATTCCATGTCCAACAAGTGACATTGGGAAAATTGTCATAACTTTCTCTCTGAGCATTGGATTCCAATTTCGTAAATAGTGACAGAAAGAGGACGGAATTTAGTTTGTTGGGTATCGTTTTTAGTGATGAAAGTCACAATAGTGACACTTGGCACTTCGTACAAGTTCACTCTACTGAACCATGCTATAACCAGGTCATCGTGGGAGATTGGGCATAAGTCTTTCTTAAAGAATCCAATTTTGATCAGAACTGTGGAGTTGGAAAGAGGACTCAAAGGGCTATAACAGGATGAAATTTCAGACCTTGAAGATCCGAAATTACATAGATACAATAGATTCAATATCAAGCTCCTAGAAGGCAAGAAAAATCATGCATTCAAGGATCACTGCAGTGAGGACCACACACCAACAATCAAAGGTAATTCTCCTACAACAAGGTATGTATGATTAGTGTTTACATTTGAATTTTGAGTATCATCTCTGACAAATATTTTTGTAGGATAACGTAAATATATACAATGTCTCAGTTATATCTCTATGTCTCTACATGTTGCAATTAGTTTTTTGGATGTCCTATTCTTGATACTACACATTTTATGCTACATATTCTTGATGCTACACCAAGTTTTCTAAATATATATGATGTTGTAAGTTCATGTTACTTGTCTTGTCATAGTTGATAGAATGGTATCTATTGTTGTACTTAGAACTTGGTCCATCACAAGTCTAGGGTTTGTCATAAGTTTTTATTGTATACATCTTTAGGTCAGTGTTGGATATAGTCTTGCATAGAGTCCAGACCTATATCAAGGGTGGGAATCTTTGTCTACTACTGCAACAATTCAACAACAAAAGTGACAAGAACATTTCAATTATGCATTGTAATTTTTAATTTTTAATTTGTATTTATTCATTATTATTCACTTACATGTGTTTTGCAGGCAGAGGTAAGTTGAAGGGTACTTTGTTTTGTTTTGGGATTGGTTTCGTCGGGAAAATTTTGCATGCTGGTAGAATAAGATTCAAGTACAACATCAAGCAAGAATTCAAGAGCAGAAGTATCAAATCAAAGGAAGCATTGCAGCGGGACATCCTTGAAGACATGACAACCATTCAGATATCATGAAGTATTGTTAAGGCCAAGAGTCATTATTGTAAAGCTGTAAAAGCGTCATCATTATAAAATTGTAAAAGAGTCATCATTGTAAAGATTGTAAAAGAATCATTCTGCCTAGAGTCAAAGAGGCAGTGTTGGGAGGTACTTGAGTCACTGTTGGGATGATGTCACGGCTGGGTTGTAGGTCATAGAGTGATTGGGTATTTGGTCAAGTACATGAAAATCGTTGTACATCTTATTGTATCGTGGATTGTTGTCCTTGGTTTGGGAATCCACAATCTTGTCTTATTTCAGTCATTATGGGGTGGTAGGGAGGTGCTAGGTAGGTGTATGAAGTCGCCTGTAGGTTGGGGCCTGTGACCACTTCATGGTGGTAGGGTGGTGCTAGGGAGAGTTGTGGCTTTCTAGGGTGTTGGGGAATCCATTCAGTTGATTACTGAAGAAACCAGGGTGTTGGGGCATCCTTCCAGTGGGAGCTGGAGAAGAATGCTTTTCCAGAATTCTAGGAAGTTGTTGCTTTCATTTTAGTTGGGGATGAAGATTAAATAATTTATTAGAAAAGAGTTTGGTGGTTTTTGACCTAGAGGGGGTTTTCCACCTAAAATTCTTGTGCCTACTTTGTTCTTTTATTTACTGTTATTACTGCATAAAAATTAATAATAATTGAAGATTAACTAATGCCCTGAAAATATTTAAAAGTGCTAATTTCTAAGGAATATTGATTCACCCCCCTCTCAGTATTTCCAACAATTGGTATCAGGGTTTGGTTCATTCAATAACAGTCTAACAATTGGAAGGAGATCATGGAGTATACTAAGAATAGAGTTCCTTTGTTCAATGGAAATAACTATGCACTTTGGACTGGAAGAATGCAGGTTCGTTTGCTGGCGCAAGTGTAGAAACTTTGAATAATATGACACTTATTCACAGAGATTATCCTGATTATACACTATTTTTGGAATTCATGCATAATACATAACCTCCTGTATGTTGATCATCAATTTGCGAAATTAAAGAAACAATCACATGTGCACATTGAAACATCAATCACACATATCAACACAGTATGTACTGGGGAAAGCATGCAGTTGAAAACCCCTAAACTATCTGTATATTATGATGATAGAGAACATGTAACAATACATAGTACAATACTCCTCACAAGTACTTAGTACTATCTCCACTTGTTACACACAAACTAGCTCAGATCTGAATCAAGTCACAGGTTCAAATCTCCTCCGCTGTTTGCCTGCCTCCACTGCGCATCTGTGGAGATGAGAATGGATTGATCCAACCGTATTTCCCTTGTGTTGCACTACACAATCCTCATTGGCAATCTCAATCCACTGATTGTGCAAATCTCATGCACAACTATAGTCACAACTAACAGCTGTCTTGCCCTTTCACTCACCTCCAACACTTGTCTCCACTGAACTGTCCATGCACTGAGTTAACTGATGTATTATTTAGTTGATTTATGAGTTAATAATTAGTGAATTAATTAATAATTAATTCACACCACTCATCACTAGTTTATTTTTCAGTTAGACTAAATATAACTAATTCAACTAAGTCAAACTCAACACAACTCCATCAACTCCTCAATCAACTCCACCAAACTTAATCACTTGAGTTCTAACTGAAGCCCATCATGCAATAGCTCAACTAACCCATAAGAAAAGCGTATTTCCTTCTGGCAGTTGCATATGCTACATCCGTAGCTCGAACTGAAGTGTTGCAAGAGGATAAGATAATGTTTATAGTCCAAATATTATTAAGAGTTAATAATATTCGACTGTTCTATTTTTAGACTGGTAGTCTAAAAATAGACTCCGCCCATATGTCTAAAAATAGAGGTCCATCTATTTTCACCAACATGAACAATCATCCATAAATAGAATCCTGCAACTCATAGACCATGATCCATATGTCTAAAATTAGACATAGTCTAAAAATAGACTTTGCGCCAAAAATAGCATGCGGGACCACTTAGTGAAGATGACTTCTTTTCATTAATCTCCATCATCTTGTTGCATTTTCAACAACAAGGATACAAGGTATGGGAAATTGTTGACAAAGGCTTCACTCTGACCCAGGATGAACAAGGTAAGCAAAATATGGTATATGATGCAAAGGTTAAAGATCTTATTATTAATGGGTTTATTGAATCTGTTTATCTTAAGGAATTGAGTTTCAAAACTATTAAAGAGGTATGGGGCAAGCTTGAAAATATATATGCAGGTGACTCAAAGGTGAAAGAAGCAAAGCTTCAAATTTTCAGGGCAAAATTTGAGTAACTCAAAATGAGGGAAGATGAAGATATTGCTGCATACTTTCAGCGTGTTGATGAAACAACAAATATATTGGAAGGTTTGCAAGAACCTTTTGAAACAAAAAATGTTGTTCGAAAGATCCTCAGAACCTTGCCAACAAGATTTAACCCTAAGGTATCTGTCTTGGAAGATAAATAAAATCTGACCAATCTCAGCATAGATGAATTTTATGGAATTCTTACAACATATGAAATGAGGATTGAAGAAGAGGATGATACATCTCATTTAGAAAGATCATTTTCTGCATCCAAGAAGAATATTAAGGACAAGTAGACTCCGAAAGAAAAAAAATTGCAATTGTAAGGATGAGGAAAATGAAGAAGATGAAGAAGAATTCTCAGATAAAGAGTTTACCTACTTCACGCGGAAAATGAGAATAGGTACGGGAAAATTCAAAGGTAAACTTCCATTAATATGTTTTGATTGTGGTGAGATTGGGCATTTTGCAGCCAAATGTCCTCACAAAAATTAGGTTGTTATGAAAGGAAAGAAAAGTCCTAGGAAGTTAAACAAGCAAGGCAAGAATAAATGGCTTAAGAAAAGTTTCTTCTCCAAAGAAGATAGGTCCTCATATGAAGAAGACAGTGATAACAAAGGAGAATTAAATGGAAGAGTATTATTTATGGCCAAGCACAATAAGGAAGAGGCACCTGACGAAGAAGAAGAAATGACTGAGGTTGAATTTCAAAACGAAGTAATCAGGGTTATCAAAGAGCTCAAGGCCTAGAAGAAGCATGTCAACACTCTTGAAGATGAATTAAAGGTAGAAAGAGAACAAGTCCTAAATCTTAAAATCAAGGTTGAAGAATACAAACGAATTGAAGAATCGCTCAGGAAAGAATTAAAGGAAAGCAACAAGGAAAGAGAATCATTCGAAGATGAAATTGTTTCTTTACGAATGGAAGTAAAAAATGGAAAAAATCTTCAAAACTATGCCAACAACTCAAAGACTTTGGATGAAATCATCAACAACCAATGACAAGACTGGTCTTGGTTACAAAGAAAAATTTTAAAAGGAGTCAAGTCCTTCTATGACAACTAAAGAAGATGGATATGCAAAATTTACCAACAAGGTAGATCTCCCAGATAGATCAAGAGATCAATATTCACAGGAAGAACCTTAGAAGACAATTCCTCGAAGAATATTTCCTCCTAGGTATCAACCTATCTTTTATGGTCATTGTTATTCGCGTGGAAAGTTTGGACATAGTGCTACAGAATTTCACATGTATGTTTGGAATGAATATAATTCCAAGAGATCTGTTAGACACCTAATCCTAAAGGGTTAGCGTGGAAGCTGAATGGACAAAGCAGTCCAAGAGACCTTGGGATGTGAATCCCAACGGTCACATAATGTACCATAAATATACATCATTTGTGAATAAAAAGGCAATGCATGATTTATCTTTCTATTTGCTCTTGTTGTCCATGTTTGTTTAACATGGTATCAGAGCCATGATGTGTGGCCTGTTTTCTCTGAGCAACTGATCTGAGTTGCCTTGAAAAGTGCTGGCCCAGTCTTCATTACCTAAAAAAAAATGCCTGCCTGCCTGCCTGAAGCTGCATACCTAATGGAGGGATAGCAATTAACTGTGGCAGTGGCATTCGCAGGAGTTGGGTGACAAGCCCTAATGAACATCTGGCACAACACTTACCTAAGAACTGAAACGCCTGGTAACGTAACTGATAGCAGTAGCGCCAGTGCTGAATTGAAACGCCTGGTAAAGTAACTGACAGCAGTAGCGCCAGTGCTGAATTGAAACGCTTGGTAACGTATGGTCTCAGAGATAACGTATGGTAACGTATGGTATGGTAACGTAGTATCCCAATTCCGCTTGCGCGTTACTCAACAAAACTCTTCATTTTCGTTTGATTCTCCTTTTGGTCTGCGTGTCATTCAAACTGCTCCGACCTCCCTCCACTTCGCTGTGCATTTCAAATCGAATAATAGATTGCTGTAGCATGTACAATCCGATACTCCGCCTTGTCCAGTAATGGCGGCATCATCGATTCTTTAATGAATTTCTTCAGTACCAGGAATGTGCATTCGGAACTCAGTGCTCTTCGAATATTTTTATGATATTCTATAGTCGGAAGCTGGAGACTTCTTCTTTGGCGTACACGAATCTTCCGAGGCGGTTGCATCCACGTCATTCCTGCTAAAGCCCCCATATCCTCCTCCATTATCACCTGAATTGGAGCTTTCTCGCACCTGACGTTCAATGGAATTAGAACTTTCTCCCAGCTGAGCCGGCTCAGAGGAAATAGAGCTTTCCTTGTTTTCAGTTTCCATGAAATCAAAGTACTGCTGACCCAGATGGATATTCACCCCATGTACATTATAATCAATCGCATAAATTATTCCGTCTCCTCGAATGGAAATTCCAGCAACCCTTTGAAGTTCGTAATAATCAGGATTGTTTGGAGATAGATTGGGCGCCCCCTTTCGTTTGATATACGTAATAAGCTCAAGAAATTGTGCCCTGTAATAATGCCTCTGACTTTGGTCCAGACGCCTGGTAGCAATTGCATTCACCACAATAATCGATCAAATATTTGCATTCTGAGCATCGCAATTCCTGTGCCATTGCAGCTTGCTGTATCTTCTCTTATTCTTTCAGTTTCATGTCAAGCTTTGCTTAAATTGTGATGTAATGGTTGGCTGCATCAACGTATGAAAGTTCTTGAGAGTAATTCTCAGTTATGCATTCGAACTGTGTGAGTCTTGCCACTACTAGTTTGTCCATACAGTCTCGTTGAAACCTCGGACAGCTGCAGCATCATTTTGAAGTGCATTTAATTGATCTTCAAAATTGTTTCCACAAGGATCTGAAACATGCTGCCTTCGTTTTCCTTTGAACGTATACGGTTCCTTCTGCACGGGCGTCTGTTGCTGAAGATGACGGGGGGATTCTTCCTTTGAAAAATAACTTCCAACAAATGGGTGCCGCTCCTTCTTCACTGAAGGGGTCTTGATCACCTGGACTTCAGACAAACTCTCTTCGACGACAAAAGAAGATAACTGTGACTTGGGATGGGCGAATTTAGACGTCAATTGGTCGAATAGAAGATGCTTTTCTTCCTGGCTGTTATTCTGCTATATATACAGATGTCATCTGTCACGCCAACTATGACAATGTTTGCAATCTCTGACAAGGACATATAGTCTCAATCATTGCACAAATGTTTGGCCCCAGTATGTTATGCGTAAGGGTTTGATGACTCATTGAAGTTAATATTGTATGGTTCCGGTTAATGAATTTAGTAGCCACTTCAGAGATCAAATTCTTGTAAGCCATCTGTCAGATTTGATGTCATTGGCCCGGTTGGGAAATCAGTCTCGAAATTGATTGAAGATTGTTCTCAGAGATTAAGGAGATAAGGAGATATTTGTAGAAGTCATTCTATAGCCGTATCATCTTACGAAGATTCTCTTCCTACAGTAATCCTGAGGCACCAAGTACATTTTGCAACAATATTGATCCCCGTTCAGGTTTGAGAAGAAACATGTTATATCTGCCGTCGCTTGAGAGATAGCTGGCGTGTATCATGACTGAGAGATAGCTGTATGAGTGTTATAGAAACATGTCTCTATAACATCATGCACAGGAATCATAGGAAGAGCAAGGGATCATTTTTTTGGAAGGTTCATCTATTAACCATCTTTGCAAGGAGAGCAGAGGTTCAACGAAGCCTTGTTTGTGGAAGAACAAACAATACCAGATTGCATGTGCTTTGATTGGGTCTCTTGGTGCATGTTATACAGGCGTTCTGCTAATTAACTTGGCAGTGGCTTTATTTGCTTTAGTTGCTATAGAGAGTAGTGGTCAGAGTCTGGGTCGGACTTATGTTTTGACTCTTTGTCGTGCCTCAGAGGAAATGGCCAGGATGGAATGATACTATTTTTGGTGACTCGATTTAAGCTTTCTTGATGACCTCATCATCATAGGAATATGCTTCAGCATCGTGCACATATACCTGTTGTGTATCTGCATTAATATCAAATACTTTTGTGGGACAGCTCTCAAACCCACTCCCGCTTTTCATCAAGGGTTAAAGTCTCCATCAAATTTTCATTGATGTGAATATGAGGCCCATGATTTTCTTATTGTCATAATTTTTGGAGAAGTTCGAAGAGATTTGTTATTGACTGTGGAATAGTTTCGGCTAGTCTTTGCATAAGATTTGGATTTTTGATTAAAGTAATGCTCCATTTTTAAGAAGCTTGAAATATCTTTCCAAGAAGCTTTTAAGTATCATTAAGACACTGCATTTTTTTTGGGAAAATGGATCAAATTGGTGAAGTATTAGAGTTTTTGAAAACTCTAATACAATCTACTTCTAATGACACATTCCAAATCAGCAAAGCCTCTCTCTCAGAAATTCAGAACTGTCTACAAAATGCACAAGAAAAGATTGTTTTTTTGCAGCTTGAATCACAGCTACAGCAAGAAGAACTACAGCAATGGAGTCATCTTTCTGAACCTACTTCTGTTCAAAAGATTGAAACAGACTCCCATAAACAGCAAGTTAATAAAGCCGCAGTTGTAAATGCAGATGCAGAAGTTCAGTCTGCACTTCCCAAGCCCATCATCAGACCTTGGGAACAACTTGTCCACAACAAGCACAAAACTGGTCTTGGATATGACAAGGACTTGTCCTTTCATATTCCAGACTACTCAAAGCCCATTCATTTTCAGAGTGCTGGATTCATCCATGATAGTTCACCTGCTCCTCATGACAGTTCATTGTCAGCTGTTCCAGACTCTGCCTCTCTTCCACAGCAGCAACAACAACAACAACAGATTGTGAAATGCCAACACTGTGACTGAGTTGGCCATTTGAAAGATCACTGTTTTGATCTTCATCCATGTGAGTACTGTCATAAAACTAGTCATTCTTCACACAGATGCTTCAGAAACAAACATCCTGCAAGAACAAAGATTCATCTAGGATGGATTGCTTCTTGGCAATGGGCATCAACAGACAAGAAGATATTCCAAACACATGTCAGAACTTGTTCCAGAATATTGAACAGTCTTGCAGTTGAGTTTTATCCATCTTCTCACCTTGTACCTGACAGGGGGGGAAATGATGGTCATCTACAAGCTTCAAAGCCACATCAAGCGAGCCT
>APFE030384065.1:77296-113255 GCA_000404065.3 Pinus taeda
TGTTGGTGGCTATCCTTAACCCACCGCCGTTTTTTACCAACATTTCATAGAGCACATTCAGCCTAGTGCTGCCATGCATTATTGCACATTTTGTATTACAACTCTTTTTCTTGGACTCATACATAACCCTTCGGATTAAGGGGGGGAATGTTGGACACCTAATCCTAAAGGGTTAGCGTGGAAGCCGAATGGACAAAGCAGTCCAAGAGACCTTGGGATGTGAATCCCAACGGTCACATAATGTACCATAAATATACATCATTTGTGAATAAAAAGGCAATGCATGATTTATCTTTCTATTTGCTCTTGCTGTCCATGTCTGTTTAACAAGATCTCTCAAAAATGGATATTCTAGAACTCAGGAGAATATCAACAGATATGATCATTTGAGAGATGATGTCAAATGTTACAAATGTAACAATTTTGGACACTTGGCCAAAGATTGCAGACTTGGAATCTCTTCAAAGGAATTCTTGCAAAATTAGAATGAACAAGTATGGAAAAGTAAGACTGAAAGGTGTGATCTCGCTCTTAAGGCTCAAGCTACATAAACGTATGGTATGTTGACAGTGGTTTCTCAACACATATGATTGGATATAGAAATAAGTTCATATCCTTGAAAGAAAAGAAGAATGGAACAATGTCTTTTTGGAAATGACGGGCCTTCAAACGTCATAGAAGAAGGTACGGTCACTGTTGGAAGCAAGGATGCATTAGTAAAGGATGTGTTGTTGGTTGGAAATATGAATCGCAATTTTCTCAATGTTGGACAAATGTGCGATCAAGGACACATGATGTTATTCAACTCGAAGAATTGTGAAATTAGGAAAGGCGAGTTTGGTAAAATTGTGGCTACAACAAGTAGAGTTCCAAACGACATATATATTTTGGATGAGACACCTAAAGGGTGTTTCTTGGAAAAAGAAGACGAGAGCTGGTTATGGCACAAATGAATGGGACATATAAATTTTGACAATTTAGTCAAGATCATAAAAAAGGAAGCAATTAGAGAAATTCCGAAAATATCAAAACCTACCAATACGATATGTGAATCTTGTCGGAATGACAAACAGAGAAAAGTAGAGTTCAAGAAAAAGGAATATTTTGCATCACGTCCATTGGAATTAATACATGCTGATCTATGTGGTCCTATGAGAACAAAAGGTTTAGATGGTGAATTATACTTTATGTTAATGATAGATGATTACACCAGAATGACAACTGTCAGTTTCCTGAAGAAAAAGTCTGAGGCATTCGAATGTTTCAAAATATATAAGGAATTGGTCGAAAACAAAACCGATTTGAAGATCAAATGTCTAAGATCAGATAATGGCGAAGAATTCACATCCAAAGTATTTCAACAATACTGTGACGAACATGGAATAAAAAGGCAATTCTCAACAGCCAGAACACCACAACATAATGAGTAGCTGAAAGAAAAAACAGAACTGTACATGAAATGGCTAGAACCATGTTAAAAGAGTCAAACTTAGACGATAAATTATGGGTTCAAGCATTTGATATAGCCGTATTCATTATAAACAGAGGCTTGCTCAGGAAAACTTGTAACATGACTCCCTACGAACTATGGAAAGGAAGACCAACTAATGTCAAATACTTCAAAATATTTGGAAGTAAATGCTACATCAAAAGAGAATACCAAAAATTGGGAAAGTTCAATTCTCATGTTGATGAAGGTGTTTTTGTTGGTTATTCATGCAACAAAAAGGCTTATAGATGCTACAGTATGAGGCAAAAAAAAATAGTTGAAAGTATAAATGTTACTTTTGATGAAGACTTTGAGATCGTCTCTTCAAGTGTTAATTTTAGGTATGTTCTATGCATAGAGAAATTTATTTCAATTTTCACAGTTAGCTCCATATCTTTTCCAGATTAGCAATCACATCAGCATTAAAGTTAACTACAGATAGAACATAAACATAAATTATAGAAGACAAGCCAAGACAAGAGGTCACAAGATGCGGTGCTAGCCAGGGACAAACCCTAATGTGGGGAAACCCTTGATCAATTCTTCTTATTTTTTCTTCAATAGTTCAACATAGAGAGAGAGAGGGATAATACGTTTACAACAGAAGTCAACACTTTGACTTATCTAGATAAGAGCATAGAGCATCTCTAAGAAGATGATACATGAGATCAGTTGAAGACATGTTGCTTCAACTAATTCTCCAAGGTGACTCCTTCACCTATTGTTGTGCTGCATTTCGTCATCATGCTACACCTCACCGCGCTGCACCATGCTGCACCCATCATCACTATGCTACATCTCATCACGCCTCATTAATCATGACTGTACCCATCACTGTACTACATTATGTGCCATTGCTGCACCATGTTTCCATCCTGTCCTATGCGTTGGTTGCACCTTGCTTGCTTGTTGTTCCTTGCTTGCTTTTTGTCCCTATCATGCTTGTTGTCCTTAGCATGCTAGTTTTCCCTTGCATTCTAGCTGTAACATTTCATGCTTGGTGTATTTGCTGCTAAGTACCATACAACTATCCCAATGTTAGTTAGCTGTCCCTTGCATTCTGCTTTCCTTCAGAGACAGATGCTCTGACTGTTACTGCAGTTCTTGACAGTTCTGGTAGTTCCGGCTGTTCCCAGCAATTCCTGTAATTCTAGTTGTTCCTGGCAGTTCCAGCAGTTCCGACAGTTCTGGTTGTTGCTGTAGTTCCGGCAGTCCTTATAGTTCTGGATTTTCCGGCATTACCAGATTTTCCGGCAGTTCTAGATTTTCCGGCTTTTCCGGCAGTTCCGACTTTTCCGTCATTTCCGGATTTTCTGGATTTTCCGACAGTTTCGACTTTTTTGGCTTTTCTGGCAGTTCCGACTTTTCCAAAAATTCTGACTTTTCTGGATTTTCCGGCTTTTCCGACAGTTCCTTCTTTCTGCCCTCTAGATCAGGGCAACGTTATTCCTTAGGATCTCTCCTCCTACTAAAACCAAAAGACAAGTAGAGAGAGAAAGAGATCCTAAGTGTGTTTAAATGACTTGGAAGGCCACCTCTATTTATACTGAAACGTTGAGCACATGTGGGGTTTATTTGGTTGTTGGCCAACCTTGACGAATTGTCTTATAACGCAAATAAATTCGTAACTCCATGGATACTTATCAGAATCGGATGATATTTAGATCAATCCTACACCTATCGATGAGAGGGATCCAAGAAAAATATCAGCTACCATAAATAAGATGACCCACATGGAGTTTGGCCCTAGTTGCCAATTTTAACACTCCCTCTCAACTAGGGAGAACTCCATTCGTTGATCCATATGTCCGACTATACTGTCTCTGCCATTAGTGCCCTACACTGCTCTGATCTACTGAGCTCTACTCTGCTTTGCTCTTCTCTGCTGAACCATGAAGAAGAAGAATTGATCGAGAATGTCTCATACCATTCCCTACTGACCCAAAGTTAGTTTCATCTAAAGAGAGTGTGTCACATCACTCTTACTAACCGGAAGTCAGTTTTATTGATCCCATATCAATATCATAAGAGAGTGTCTCAAACCACTCATACTGATCCCAGATCAGTTTCATTGATCCGAGATCAATGTCACAAGATTGTGTCTCAAACCACTCATACTAATCCCAGATCAGTTTCATTGATCCCAGATCAATGTCACAAGAGAGTGTCTCAAACCACTGATACTGATCCCATATCAATGGAGGTCATCCTAGCATAGGGAGTACGGTAGATATAGTGATGCGTCCATCGATAGTACTACTATGGTCCCTATCCTCATTTCCCTGCTCATTGACCAAATGAGAGGTACTTCTCATGAGTCCTAGACTACATGGGTAGGATGCCTCGACACGAGAACTAATAATCCTATCCATAAGAGAACGAATCATCCTGTCAGTGGATGCCATGGAGAACTAATCATCCTGGCCCACAGGAGAACTAATCATCTTGTTCCATAGTCATGACAGACAACAAATCATCCTGGCCCATAGGAGAACTAATCATCCTGTTCCCTAGTCACTATGGAGAACAAATCATCCTGGCCCACAAGAGAACTAATCATCCTGTTCCACAGTTGCCACGGGAGAACTAATCATCCCAGCCCATAGGAGAACTAATCATCCTGTTCCACAGTTGCCATGGGAGAACTAGTCATCTCGACCCACAGAAGAACTAATCATCCTGTTCATAGCGCACCACTAGGGGAGAGTGAGTCGCCCTATGGTCGTATGTTGCTCCAGTAAGTACCCCAAGCCCCCCAGAGCTCCCAGAGCTCAATGCATGCAACATGCAAGACCCTTATAAGAACGTCTCTCAACGACTCCAAGTCGTTTGGGAAAGTCACAGATTTGACCTTTCCTCGGGGCTTTCACAAAATGTCAGCGACCTGTACATCGGTCTCAATGCGATGGAGCCTCCTCGCTCATCGACTTACCATATCGTAGATAAGGCAGTATCTGATGTCTATCTGCTTGAGCAATCATTGAATACCGGATTCCTTAATAATAATCGAATCCCCCCTCTAGTTGTGATAGAGAATCACAATGGTATTCATCATGTGGACAAACAACTCACTTAAGAGCTTCTGCAACCATGCAACTTCACACGAGATCATACTCGTAGCTATGTATTTGGTCTTGGCGGTGCTTATAGCAACCGACTTCTTCTTCCTGATCATCCATGATATCGAAGCAGAATCCAAAGAGAATCAACAATGGGAAGTGCTCTAGTAATCCTCCACACTGCCTTCCTAGTCAGCATTCGAATAATCACGCAGTTTCATATCTCAGAAGATTCTTGGCACCAATATAGTGAGGCTCAACCAAATATGAGCTCACCATGCTAATTGCAAAACATATGTCTGGAAGGAAGTTCACCAAGAACATCAATGCGAATGAGTTTATGAAACTCAGAGGCATTTCCCAAATCTGGTTTGACATCACTACCATATAACTTCTGAAAGTTAAGATCCTCGAGGTAGTCACAGGCTTGCAGTTTATCATTCCACATCCGAAATCCAAATTCCTCTTACTTTTGCAAAAGAGAAGGTCTGCACCTATTAGAAATGGGTAGTCCTCATAAGGTGCCAGTATGAGAGGTCTGTCATCCACAAACTTTGGGTAATGGTTTCGATCGGTTTCACTCCTAGTGAATCTTAGCTTCATCATACAGCTATCAATCCTCTCATACTATGCCCAGGGTGTTTTGCTTCAAGCCATAGAGGGCTTTCTTCCACCTGTATACATGAGATTCCCGATCATGAATCTCAAACTCCTCGGGTTGTTCCAAACCTATGGACCTGCTGCATGAGGGGAATGGTCCCCATATAAGTTTTTCCTTCGGTACATCTCAGACATGTACCTTCATGCTCTACTTGAATTCAGGCATCCCTATCACCATTTGACTCACATCGGGTAAGGCCCCATGTGTAGACCTCTGGTGTTATAGATGCGATATGTCAATTGACATGATCCCCAATGGACCATCTTGCAACTTGATACAAATTTCCAACCTTGAACCCAGACAAAAAGCAGCTTTGAAAATTCTATTTTTTAACACGTACCTTTCCATCGATGAATGCCACCCTGAAACCTTTGACTTCCATTTCCGAGACGGACACGAGGTTTTTCTTGTGATTAGGTACATAAAAGAGATTCTTGTAAATGAATAGAGTTACCCTCATTCAATTCAGGGGTAACATTCCCTACACCCTTTCCGTGATAGGTGGCATTGACTCCAAGTATAATCCCATAGTTTTCTCCTTCTCTACCAAATTCGAGAGAGCACCCTTCTATCCAATGAGGTGCGTTGAAGCACTACGATCAATAAGCTAGATTCCCAATGAATCTGAAGGAGAGGGCCAATACAGGATAACGCTTCTTTATCTTATAAAAAACAACATTTGATTCTTCATATCTGGGGTTCCTTGCTTTCTTTGAAGAGTCGGCCATTTCCTTGATAACCTGCATTACGTGTCATTCCTTTGATCATTGAAGATGTCCCTGGAATGATTGTTATCTTCATCAAGAGATGTGTCTCTTCCATTCGGACACTCCTTCACATAATGGCCAAAATTATTGCAACCAAGGCATCTGCCTTTCCTTATACCCTTAGACCCAGACTTCCCATTGAAGTGATATTTAGGTAGGCCATCAGAAACTTCTGCTGCTCCATTTGATAATATTCTCTGCTTCAACTTCACCCTTGGTGAATTTGAAGAGGGATGAGGAATCCATTGATCCTTTTTTCCTTTCCCAACTATGTTCGGTGATTTCTCTTTCACTCTTGGTTGGGCATTGCCTTCACCTTAGCTCTGATACCATGCTAATTTTAGGTATGTTCTATGCTTAGAGCAATTTATTTCAATTTTGACAGTTAGCTCCATATCTTTTCTAGATTAGCAATCACATCAGCATTAAAGTAAACTGCAGATAGAACATAAACATAAATCGTAGAAGACAAGCCAGGACAAGAGGACACAATATGTGGCGCTAGCCAGGGACAAACCCTAATGTGGGGAAACCCTTGATCAATTCTTCTTATTTGTTCTTTGATAGTTCAATAGAGAGAGAGAGATAGTACGTTTACAATAGAAGTCAACACTTTGACTTATCTAGATAAAAGCATAGATCATCTCTAAGAAGATGATACATGAGATCAGTTGAAGACATGCTGCTTCAAATAATTCTCCAAGGTGACTCCTTCACCTATCGTTGTGATGCATTTTGTCATCATGCTGCACCTCACCACGCTGCACCATGCTGCACCCATCATCACTATGTTGCATCTCATCATGCTTCATTAATCATGACTGTACCCATCACTGTACTGCATTATGTGCCATTGCTGCACCATGTCCTGACCTATGTGTTGGCTGCACCTTGATTGCTTTTTGTCACTTGCTTGCTTGTTGTCCTAAGCATGCTTGTTGTCCTAAGCATGCTTGTTGTTGCATGCTAGTTGTCCCTTGCATGCTAGCTGTGACATTGCATGCTTGGTGTATTTGATGCTAAGTACCATACAACTGTCCCAATGTTAGTTAATTGTCCCTTGCATGTTGCTCTCCTTCGAAGATAGATGCTCCGATTGTTTCGACAGTTCCCGATAGTTATAGAAGTTCCGACTGTTCCACGATAGTTTCGGTAGTTTCAGTTGTTCCTAGCAGTTCCAGCAGTCCTGGCAGTTCCGGTTGTTCTTGTAGTTCCAGCAGTCCCGACAGTTCTGGATTTTCCGGTAGTTTCGACAGTTCCTGCTTTTCCAGCTTTTTCGGCTTTTCTGGCAGTTCCGGATTTTCTGACATTTCTGGATTTTCCAGCAGTTCTAGCTTTTCTGGCAGTTCCGATAGTTCCGGATTTCTGGAAATTCTGACTTTTCTGACAGTTCCGGCTTTTCTGGCAGTTTCAGCTTTTCCAGTAGTTCTTGCTTTTCCAGCAGTTACGACTTTCTGCCCTCTAGATCAGGGAAACGTTATTCGTTAGGATCTCTCCTCCTACTAAAACCCAAAGACAAATAGAGAGAGGAAGAGATCCCAAGTGTGTTGAAATGACTTGAAGGCCACCTCTATTTATACTAAAACATTGAGCACATGTGGGGTTTATTTGGTTGCTGGCCAACCTTGACGAATTGTCTTATAACGCAAATAAATTCATAACTCCATGGATACTTATCAAAATCGGATGATCTTTAGATCAATCCTACACCTCTCGATGAGAGGGATCCAAGAAAAATATTAGCTACCATAAATAAGATGACCCACATGGAGTTTGGCCCTAGTTTCCTATTTTAACACTCCCTCTCAACTAGGGAGAACTCCATCCATTGATCCATATGTCCAACTGTACTATCTCTGCCATCAGTGCCCTGCACTGCTCTTCTCTGCTCTACTCTGCTAAACCATGAATAAGAAGAATTGATTGAGAATGGCTCATACCATTCTCTACTGACCCGAAGTTAGTTTCATCTAAAGAGAGTGTGTCACATCACTCTTACTAACTCGAAGTCAATTTTATTGATCCCATATCAATATCACAAGAGAGTGTCTTAAACCACTCATACTGATCCCAGATCAGTTTCATTGATCCGAGATCAATGTCACAAGAGAGTGTCTCAAACCACTCATACTAATCCCAGATCAGTTTCATTGATCATAGATCAATGTCACAAGAGAGTGTCACAAACCACTCACGCTGATCCCAAATTATTTTCATTGATCCCAAATCAATGGAGGTCATCCTAGCATAGGGATTACGGTAGATATACTGATGCATCCATCGATAGTACTACTATGGTCCCTATCCTCATATCCCTGCTCATTGATAAGATGAGAGGTACTTCCCATGAGTCTTAGACTGCGTGGGTAGGATGCTTCGACCGGAGAACTAATCATCCTGTCCACAGGAGAATGAATCATCCTATCAATGGATGCCATGGATAACTAATCATCGTGGCCCACAAGATAACTAATCATCCTGTTCCACAGTCATGGCGGAGAAAAAATCATCCTAACCCGCAGGAGAACTAATCATCTTGTTCCATAGTCACCACGGAGAACAAATCATCCTGGCCCACAAGATAACTAATCATCTTGTTCCACAGTTACCACGGGAGAACTAATCATCCCAGCCAATAGGAGAACTAATCATCCTGTTCCAAGTTTCCACGGGAGAACTAGTCATCCCGACCCACAGAAGAACTAATCATCCTATTCATAGTGCACCACTAGGGGAGGGTGAGTCGCCCTATGGTCGTACGTTGCTCCAGTAAATACCCCATGCCCCCTAGAGCTCCCAGAGCTCAATGCATGCAACATGCAAGACCCTTATAAGAACGTCTCTCAATGACTCCAAGTCATTCAGGAAAGTCACAGATTTGACCTTTCCTCGGGGCTTTGACAAAATGTCTGTGACCTATACATCAGTCTCAATGCGATGGAACCTCCTCGCTCATCGACTTACCATATCGTAGATAAGGCAGTATCTGATGTCTATCTGCTGGAGCAATCATTGTATACTGGATTCCTTAATAATCAAATCCCCCCTCTAGTTGTGATAGAGAATCACAGTGGTATTCATCATGTGTACAAACAACTCACTTAAGAGCTTCTGCAACCATGGAACTTCACATGAGATCATACTCGTAGCTATGTATTTGGTCTCGGTGGTGCTTGTAGCAACCGACTTCTGCTTCCTGATCATCCATGATATCGAAGCAGAATCCAATGAGAAGAAACACTGAGAAGTGATCTAGTAATCCTTCACACTGCCTTCTCAGTCAGCATTCGAATAATCATGCAGTTTCATATCTCAGAGGATTCTTGGCACCAATCTAGTGAGGCTCAACCAAATATGAGCTAACCATGCTAACTGCAAAACATATGTCCGAACGGAAGTTCACCAAGAACATCAAAGCAAATGAGTTTATGAAACTCAGAGGCATTTCCCAAATCTGGTCTGACATCACTACCATATAAATTCTGAAAGTTAAGATCCTCGAGGTAGTCACAGGCTTGCAATTTATTATTCCACATCCAAAATCCAAATTCCTCTTACTTCTGCAAATGAGAAGGTCTGCACCTGTCAGAAATGGGTTGTCCTCATAAGGTGCCAGTATGAGATGTCTATCATCCACAACCTTTGGGTAATGGTTTCGATCGGTTTCACTCCTAGTGAATCTCAGCTTCATGAGATAGCTATCAATCCTCTCATACTATGCGCAAGGTGTTTTGCTTCAAGCCATAGAGGGCTTTCTTCCACCTGTATACATGAGATTCCCGATCATGAATCTCAAACTCCTCGGGTTGTTCCAAGCCTATGGACCTGTTGCATGAGGGGAATGGTCCCCTTATAAGTTTTTCCTTCGGTACATCTCAGACATGTACCTTCATGATCTACTTGACTTCAGACATCCCTATCACCATTTGACTCACATCGAGTAAGGCCCCATGTGTAGACCTCTGGTGTTATAGATGCGATATGTCAATTGACATGATCCCCAATGGACCATCCTGCAACTTGATACAAATTTCCAACCTTGAACCTAGAGAAAAAGCAGCTTTGAAAATTCTATTTTTTAACACGTACCTTTCCATCGATGAATGCCACCCTGAAACCTTTGACTTCTATTTTTGAGACAGACCCTAGGTTATTCTTGTGATTAGGTACATAAAAGAGATTCTTGTAAATGAATAGAGTTACCCTCATTCAATTGAGGGGTAACATTCCCTACACCCTTTCCGTGATAGGTGGCATCGACTCCAAGTATAATCCCACAGTTGTTTCCTTCTCTACCAAATTCGAGAGAGCACCCTTCAATCCAATGAGGTGCCTTGAAGCACTACGATCAATAAGCCAGATTCCCAATGAATCTGAAGGAGAGGGCCAATACAAGATAACGCTTCTTTATCTTATCAAAAACAACATTTGATTCTTCATATCTGGGGTTCCTTGCTTTCTTTGAAGAGTCGGCCATTTCCTTGATAACCTGCATTACGTGTCATTCCTTTGATCATTGAAGATGTCCCTGGAATGATTGTTATCTTCATCAAGAGATGTGTCTCTTCCATTCGGACGCTCCTTCACATACTGGCCAAAATTATTGCAACCAAGGCATCTGCCTTTCCTTCCACCCTTGGTTCCAGACTTCCCATTGAAGTGATCTTTAGGTAGGCCATTAGAAACTTCTGCTGTGCCATTCTGATAATATTCTCTGCTTCAACTTCACCCTTGGTGAATTTGAAGAGGGATGAGGAATCCATTGATCCTTTTTTCCTTTCCCAACTGTGTTCGATGATTTCTCTTTCACTCTTGCTTGGGCATTGCCTTCACCTTAGCTCTGATACCATGTTAATTTTAGATATGTTCTATGCTTAGAGCAATTTATTTCAATTTTCACAGTTAGCTCCATATCTTTTCCAGATTAGCAATCACATGAGCATTAAAGTAAACTGCAGATAGAATATAAACATAAATCACAGAAGACAAGCCAATACAAGAGGACACAAGATATGGCACTAGCCAGGGGCAAACCCTACTATGGGGAAACCCTTGATCAATTCGTCTTATTTTTTCTTCGATAGTTCAACAGAGAGAGAGAGAGAGATAGTACGTTTACAACAGAAGTCAACACTTTGACTTATCTAGATAAGAGCATAGATTATCTATAAGAAGTTGATACATGAGATCAGTTGAAGACATGCTACTTCAACTCATTTTCCAAGGTGACTCCTTCACCTATCATTGTGCTGCATTTTGTCATCATGCTACAACTCACTGCGCTGCACCATGCTGCACCCATCATCACTATGCTGCATCTCATCATGCTTCATTAATCATGACTGTACCCATCACTGTACTGCATTATGTGCCATTGCTGGACCATGCTGCCATCCTGACCTATGTGTTGGCTGCACCTTGCTTGCTTGTTGTCCCTAGCATGCGTGTTGTCCTTAGCATGCTTGTTGTTGCATGCTAGTTGTCCCTTGCATGCTAGCTGTAACATTGCATGCTTGTTGTATTTGCTGCTAAGTACCATACAACTGTCCCAATGTTAGTTAGTTGTCCCTTGCATGTTGCTCTCCTTCGGAGACAGATGCTCCAACTGTTTCGACAGTTCCTTACAGTTCTGGCAGTTCCGGCTGTTCCACGACAGTTCCCGTAGTTCCAGTTATTCCTGGTAGTTCCAGTAGTCCTGACAGTTCTGGTTGTTCCTGTAGTTCTGACAGTCCCGACGATTCTGACTTTTCCGGCATTTTTGGCTTTTCTAGCAGTTCCGGCAATTCCGGCTCTTCCGAATTTTCTGGCTTTTCCAGCAGTTTCGTCTTTTCCAACATTTCTGGCTTTTCCAGATTTTCCGGTAGTTCTAGCTTTTCTTGCAGTTCCAGCTTTCAGGCCTTTTTGGCAGTTCCGACTTTTTTGGCAGTTTTGACTTTTTCATCTTTTCCAAATTTTCCGGCTTTTCTAGATTTTTCGGTAGTTTTGACTTTTCCGACTTTTCCGGCAGTTCTGGATTTTCCTGCTTTTTTGGAAATTTCGGCTTTTTCGGCTTTTTTGGCTTTTCCGCCAGTTCCGACTTTCTACCCTCTGGATCAGGGCAATGTTTTTCCTTAAGATCTATCCTCCTACTAAAACCCAAAGACAAGTAGAGAGAGGAAGAGATCCCAAGTGTGTTGAAATGACTTGAAGGCCACCTCTATTTATACTAAAACATTGAGCACATGTGGGGTTTATTTGGTTGTTGGCCGACCTTGACGAATTGTCTTATAACGCAAATAAATTCATAACTCCATGAATACTTATCGGAATCGGATGATATTTAGATCAATCCTACACCTCTCGATGAGAGGGATCCAAGAAAAATATCAGCTGCCATAAATAAGATGAACCACATGGAGTTTGGCCCTAGTTTCTGATTTTAACATCAAGTAAATATGAGGGGCTTGAGGTAGAATGTGCGAAGGATGAAGAAGAAGCTCCATAACAAGACCAATCAAATAAGGAAACAATAGTTAGCCAAGAAGAAGAAATGATCAGCAGGATGTACAAGAAGTTTCTCCAAAAGTTTCAAAAGAATGGTATCAAAAGAATCATCCATCAAATCAGATCATTGGCAACATAAATGAAGGAATTGGAACCAGAAGAAGTCGACAACTTTGTTCATCACAACAAGCCCATATTTCCCTTTTAGCGACTTTTGAGCCTAGAAATTTTGAGGAAGCTAGTCAAAATCAACACAGGGTAGCAACGATGAATGAAGAACAAGATCAAATTGAGAAGAACAACACTTGGGAATTGGTTCCATGACCAAAGGATAAAAATGTTATTGGAACTAAATGGGTCTTTAGAAACAAATTGAATGAGGACGGTTAGGTTATCAGGAATAAAGCAATATTAGTCTACAAAGGATATGCCCAAGTTGAAGGAATCGATTTTGAAGAAACATTTTCTCCCTTTGCCAGAATGGTAGCTATCAGGATGTTTCTCAGATATGCATGCTCAAGAAAAATCAAGGTCTACCAAATGGATGTTAAGTCAGCCTTTCTAAATGGTGAATTGGAAGAAGAAGTTTACATTGAACAACTTGAAGGTTTTTTGCTCACTAACAAATAAAACTACGTTTTCAAATTAAAGAAGGCACTATATTGTCTCAAGAAAGTTCCTAGGGCTTGGTATGCTTGTCTTGATAGGTATCTACATCAACAAGGATTCAAGAAAGGAAGTCCTGATAACAATCTCTATGTGAAAGTGGATCAAGATAACCTAACAATTATTGAGGTATATGTGGATGATATAATCTTTGGAAGCAATGATGGTAGATTAAGTAAAGAATTTTCCACAAAAATGCAAAGTGAGTTTGAAATTTCTATGCTTGGCGAGCTAACATACTTTTTGGGGCTTCAGATTTCTCAGCAGGATAAAGGAATATTCATATATCAAACCAAGTACATCAAGGAAATGCTCAAAAAATTCCAGATGGAAGATTGCAAGCTAGTCCTTACCCTCACGATAACAGGTTGCAAGTTAATCTTAGAAGATTTGTCGAAGGATGTGGACCAAAGGTTGTATAGATCCATGATTGGTAGTCTCCTATATGTGACAGCCTCCCAGCCTGATGTGATGTCGGCAGTTGGACAAGTAGCAAGATTCCAAGAAACACCAAAAGAATCTCATATTATTTCCGTCAAAATAATTCTTCGATATCTTAAAGGCACATCAGAATCTGGTCTATGGTATCCCAAAGGAAATGATCTGGTTATCCAAGCTTATACAGATGCAGATTGGGCAATGTTGGGGTCCTATAAAAATATGATTCATAATTTTGAATTGGGTATGGTTAGTCTTGTAATATTGTACATACTTTTGCTTTCTACAAAATGTTTTCCACATTAAAAATAAAAAAATGTAAAGAGGGTATGTACTAAAATAATAATCAAAGGACAAAAGAAAGAAAAAGATAATAAAAGTGAAAAATATGAACCCCAAAAAGAAATAAAACAGATCATGAAAGTGTGCAAATTCAAATGGCACTACTTTTTACCTTACTATGCAAAATAAGGTTGTGTGCAGCTTGTCAGAAATGCCACAATCCATGATGGTCAAATAGCTTAATCTTGACTCATTCACGTTGTAAATTTCATGTTAATAGATAGAGAATGAAGATCTAGCCAAACTGTTTAACCTTGGCATATCAATAGTTAGGTAGAGAATAAAAATGAGCTCATAATTTAATCTAAGCCATTGGAAGTTATAAGGTTGGAATTAGATAGTTTGCTTGTCAAAAGAAAAGGAAATAAAGGGTCAGCAACTCAAATGCACCCAATAAATGAAGAGAAACTATTAGGATAAATAAAGGGTAGGTAGAAAAAGGGTTGCAAATGCACAAGGTTGCTGAGTCAAAAGCACATTTATCATGCTTAATCCTATGTTTCATGTGCAGGAGGATTTATGAGAAAGAAAGGATATCCACCAAACTTGTTTAACTAATTTCCCCTCATTTCACTATACCCCCACATAATTATTTTCTAATTTCCCCATTCTCCATTCATTACTTATTAATTTCCCTTTTCCCTTCATTTTGAACTTTACCCCTTCGTTTAACACATTCCCCTAGAAATTAACCTTCAAAAATCATCCCCCCATCCCAAAACCCTTTCCCCTAGCGTGAAACCCATTCCCCATTACAAATATCACTTTCCCCCTTGTTAATTTCCTTTCTTTCCCCTCAAAAACCCATAAAACCCCCTTATCCTAAGTTTTTATGCCCCCACATTATGTAATTAACTTCCCCGCTTCATATTTTCCCAATACCCTTTTTTTTAACCCACCAACCCTTGGTGTGGTTAAAAAACCCCGCCACATAACTCGTGGTCCCACCTTATTTACCCGCTACTTATATTAAACCCTGACATTATGTGCTGATTAATTGCAATTATCTGTAATTAAATCTCGAGCCCTGCCAAATCACTTTCCCGATTCTATCCGTGCAACTCAATTGCGTGATAACCCTCTGATCTCCTACCCCCAGATCGGATGGTGTACAACCATATCGTGCGGATTCATTATTCGGCCGAGAACAGCCCGAGAGCACGCAAGATTCGTGATTTTTCCTGGGCACTATTCTACTATGTGGCGAGACTAGGCTAGATCTTGTGCTCACGAAAAATACTGCTTGCCCTCCAAAAGCGGTGCGATGACCCAAAAAACCACCTCCCCGCCTAAACCGAAAACTGCCCTCTGTTCATTTATAACTTCCGTGCCAAAATGTGACCGTTACCCGTTAAAAGGTCAAAAAAGCCGCAATTCTCTCTTTTCGCTCGTTTTCCCCTCCAAACTGCTGCTTAGCCATTTGCGACACCCTGAAACCTCTACAACCAATTTGACCACCTTCTACTGCTTGAAGATGCTTCAGATACCCAATTGAAGCAACTAATTGACAATTGAAAGCTACAATACCTTCTGTATTCACTATTGAACCCAGTCTATACGTCAAACCATCAATTTCCAGATATTCTTGGAAAAAACTAGAACGACCCTTGAATTTGAAAGTGCACAATTTAAATTGAAAGATTAATTAATTGAATTAATTAAGAAACCTTCCAGAAATTGAAGAAACCTATTTGTACATCCTAAACCCTTTTACAAATTGTAATTACGCCCCCCCCCGAGCTTCCAAACCTCACTTCTAAAACCACTAAAAGCCTAATTCAAATATGTAAACCCAATTATGGCTTCCCAAACCTCTCTAGACGTGAGACCTCTACAAACCCCCCACCTGGACATCGACCACTTTGTATTTGCAGACATAGACTTCCAAATAAAGGACACAACTTCCCCTGCCTACCTTCTAAAGCTCCACTGCTGGAGTAAGGAAAAGTTCTTAAACCAGAACGATGACATTCACCTTTGGGAGGCTAATTTTCCCAAGTATTTGTTTCCAGAAGTGCACCCATTCCTAGAAATCATCCACTTCTGTCATGCTTGCTACATTCCCAACCAAAGAGCCATTGTCACCCCTAACCAACAAGTGTTATTTACCATCACTGCAGAATCCATTAACCAAATGTTGCAAGTCCAACCAAGCCCAAATGAGACCCCACTTTCTATTGAAGGCTTGCTTGACCTCTACATCAAGTTAGACCCTCCTAGGATAGCCCAAATTTTCCAAACTTTCATCATAGAGGAGTGTCATACTCCTACAGAAAGTCCCCCATATGTTGCCACCATTTTTTTTTCTGAGAGAGGCAGACAAATCATCACCATGCTCTCCCGCATTTTAGGATACACCACATATGAACATGTGGATGAGGTTGTTCTTGTCTTCCTTTCCATATTTTCCCAAAGCAAGCCTCTTGCTATAAAGTATAACTATGCTTAGTTCATAGTAGATGGAATGCATGAACAATTCACCAGGCTACCACCCGAGAGAGTTTCCAAGTATTCTTCAAACTTATTCCATATTTTTTTATACTACCAGTAAGCATTCATAAGTTGGATACCAAGGGAGACCCAAGATCAGTCATCTATTGGACACCATTGATCCAGAAATTCTCCACTTTTTTTTCCTACAAAGAATTCATTGATTTATTTATCCATCTAGTTATGAATATGCTAACTAGTAGCCCTCAGCCCATAATCATTTAAGAGGTCAAAAGGGTGTTACAGTTGGCAAAGAACAACAAAGTGGGAGACTGGTATCTTTACGAGAACCACACATAAATAATAATTTATGGATGCCAACTTGCCCCATACAAACTGCCTAAATACCTCCCCATGAGGATATTTGCACTAGAATACTTTAGGAAGATTATAAATTCTGATGAAGTCAAATTCCTATCAGCTAGGAAGAAGACCCAATTCAAAATGAAAAATCAATTGGGCCCCTTCATTTGTAATACCAGAGAAGCTAGACCAGAGGCAGATAATATTTTGCAACAAATGAAATTCAAGAACAACTTTATGTGGTAGTATGACCCTCATGGAGTCATAAACAAGCTAAGGTTAAAGGTCAAATTGGGACCTTTCATCCATCATCCCAGACCAGACATTGAGAGGTTTTCCAATCAATCAAAATGGTTGGAAAACACTGCAATAGACATGGATAGTACTATAGTTGATGTAGAGAATACATTGATTGATCTAGAAAAATAGATTGATACAAGTTCCTTCTTGCAGGTTTCGGAACTAGGAGAACCAATGAATATTCCTCATATTTTACAGACTCCAACAAAAGAGGATAGAAACATAAAAAGAACCAGGGAGGAGGGTTCCAGTTCAGCTATGAAACCACAGGTGAATAGTTTGAGATCATTTACAGGAAGAGGCCCAAGCTTAATCTTGTATATGAATAGGAGGACACCATTGACTCAATGGAAATCACTGAAACTGATATAATGGTGGAAAGGAGCAAAGGCACAACAACTTCAGGAGAAACACACCAGCCCTTAACAAACACTCAACTTATTGAGAGACAGCTCAACGTTGAGGTCTCTTCATTCACCAGGCCTATGGATAAAGAGAAGGATATCAATGATATATATAAGGAAATTAAGTTAAGGAATGAGAAGTTGAAGGCTGAGAATTATGCCCAATACTTCAAGCAGACACCTGCAAATCAAAATAGGTTGACGTCAGACTTTGACATAAAAACAGGAAAAATGCAAATGTCATTCATGAAACCTACAGTCCAGTAGCCAAAAACATCAGTAGACTATAGGAAAACAGATTTTGAAGTTTTGGCCAGGGATGTTCGTCCCTTTGACCAAATTGAGTTCCACAAGCAGGCAGGTGAGATGATCTATTCCACCTTGATAGGTAAAGCTATGGCTGCACATAAGCTGCAAAGTTCATTAGATAATATCACAACACAATACAAACTGGAGAAGGCCTCCTCACAGGCTAAATATAGTAGAATCAAGTCACTGGAAGACTTGGTCATTGAGTTGGGACATGAACCCAATGATATCAAGGCTGCTGAGAAGTTGATAAAGAAAAGGAATGAGGACATTGCTGCTCTAAAAAAACAACTCAAATTGCCTCATTTAGAGCACCCACAGACAAAAGAAGTCCTTGAAATCCAAACACATCAGGAGAAAATGATGGACCTTGTTTTACAACTCAATGATCAATTGAAGGAAATGGAGAAGGAGTTGGACAACTAGATATAGTTAAAATAAGCTAGTCTTGAGACTACCACTACCACTATTATCCCAACAATCGCTACTGAAATAACACCCACCTTGGCAGCTACATTGGCTCCTACAGCTCCACTGGCTACAACACTACCAGCTACCACAACATCTACATCAATAACGGGGTCAACAACAACAACATCTCAGCGAGGTGATGAGGTAAGTAAGTTGGTCAAGGCAATGCAAGACATGTCCATTCAGACCACATAAATAAACAAGCTTAAGGAAAAGATAACCAATCTGGAGAATGAAAATAAGCTTGCCTAGATTATGCATAAAGATGAAGTACAGAAGGCAACCAAAATGAATGAAAGGATAAAGAGCTTAGAGAAAGAGCTGACATTAAAGGAGCCACTTGGCCAAGCTAAGGAACAATTATGGGCCAATATCATTGACTCTGTCAATGATATTTGGCCATCCATTCAAGTAATCTTTGAGAAAAATGGCTTAGTGAAAGAGGCTACATAATCCATTCAGGGAGTTAAGGCTGAACCGGGAGACATGCCAGAAGAAGCCACTAGGATCATCCACTTCCTCAAATCCAAAAACAAATATGAATTGCAGGAGCCGGAGATACCTGACAGGATTGGCGCATACTAGAGGTAAAAAAGGTCCTCACCAACAGGAATTTGATGATGAACCTTGAAGATAAATGCCAAACCATGTAGCTGGCTATAGACAGGTTCATGGTTAAGTTTGATGTTTGGAGGTAGAAAGGTTTTCCAAATCCCTTGGTGATAAATGATAAATTGATGCCACAGGACGACTACAATAGGAGAATCAGAGAGGTGGCTAGAGATCAGGTAAATACTTCGTCGATGAAAGGGATGCCTACTAGAAAGGTTCTATATCAAACATTTGAGAACTTGTTTTACCTCCAGCATGAGGTAAAACACCTTTTTGTAAATAAACCCACTTTTTCCAAGTACACAGAAGCAGATGAAATTTATAGGACGATGGTAAATATTCAATTAACAGATGCAGACACATGGGAAAATTTGAATAACTTACTATAAAAATACACAATCAAAAAGTGAAAATTAACAATCAAAGTGAAAAAGGCACAGTAAAGAAAAGGTAACAGGCTAGCCAGATGAAAGAGTGTTAGTTGAAAGGTCAAAGTAAAAAGAATAGCCAGCATGAAGACCAACAACAGGGTAGAGAATAAACAACAAAATATCAGAGCATAAAGACAACACAACCAAATAAACAGGGACATCATACAACAATTGAACATCTGTCTCTATCTTCTTGCATGAAGATATTTCTTTCTCCTAGATTAATTCCCAAGATATTTTGGGATATTTTGTAAACTATTTTTGTATAAATACTTCATATTTCAAAGTATTAGGTGGATTGCTATACATTTGTAGAGTTGTATTGATCATAAACCTTAGGGTTATTGTACCAATTTTTCAAGTCAATAGATTGGATTGAGGAATAAGAAGATTGCATTACAGGATTCATTTATTGAGCTACTGCAATGAAGTATTTTCTTTGTCAATTTTTTTATCTTCTTATGTATTTCACAAACTTACATGTTATCTAAAGTGAATGAATTAACTATAAATTTATTTAAAATTTGTTTAAGTACACTCTGTCTTGAACATTTAATCATTTCTACGTTTTCCTCTGATATCCGGATCTGAGAATCCTTAATTGCTCTCCCATCTTGGTTGACCTCTTTCACTTCTTTCATAATCCGGCCTAAGGAACCCTTAATTGCTTTTTGGATCCAATTGAAACCAACTTCACCATCCAGCCTTAAGATCTGAAATAACTCAACTACCTTGCCTGGTAGACACTATTTTTAGAACTTGATCCAGTCCTGTTTTCTTGACATTTGACTCCATAGCCCAATGGTAAAAGACATTCCCTCTATCCATCTAAGTAAGTGATCCCACCACCAAATCCAAATAAAAACCCAAGTACAATCATAACTAGCCTAAAACCAATTAACTAAACAAAGTTAAATCATAAAGAGAGAGCCCTCTCTAAGAATTCGGAAGGCTAGATCCTAATCTCCAAAATTGGTTTGTGGTTACCTCTAATCATTTCTTTCTTAACAACTCAAAAGAAATTTTGGAGTGATAACAGGAAGGAAGTGTTGATGATTGTAAGAGTACCAGTGGAGAAGCATTCTATCTAGGTGGTTGTCTTGTTTCATGGTTAAGTAAAAAACAGTCTTCAACCTCGTTATCCATAGCAGAAGCAGAGTATATCGCGGTAGAAACTTCTTGTACACAAGTTATATGGATGAAGAAAACTTTACAAGATCTTCAAGTCAAGTTTGATGAGCATATTCCCATATTTTGCGATAACATAGCGCCATCAGTGTCTCCAAGAATCTTGTGATGCATTCCAAAACAAAGCACATTCCGATTAAATATCATTTTGTTAGAGAGTAGGTTGCCAAAAACAATATCAAGCTTGAATATGTTGGCATAAAGGAAAAAATTGCTGGCATATTTATGAAATCACTACCTTGTGAAGCATTTGAGTATCTTCACCAAAAGCTTAGGATTCTCCCAAGTTTTCATCAGACTCTTTCTCTTATCTACTTGAGTAGAAAGGGGGAGCAGATGTGTGTACATGTCTACAGGATGATTGTTTGTTAGGGGGAGTTACCCTTTTCCATTGATGACGAAGGGGGGAGAAGGCGGTAGGAAGAGGTGTCATGATCGTAGGGGGAGTACTTGTGTTTCCATCAATGCCAAAGGGGGAGATTGTTGATCAGTGGTTGTCATTGATGTCAACCCAAGCAACACTAGGGGCCACCCATATCTTGCATGGGAATTTTGACTTGAAAACTTACTCTATTCTGAGTCAAGGATATTCTATATGGATTCTACTCATTGATATGTTTCCATTGATATATGGCACGCCATGTAATTCTTCATGGTTTGAGAGATATTTGTGTTTGAAGTTAGTAACCCCAGTTAGTGGGCTAAAACCCTATGGGGTTGTGGCATGACACTGATAATTGGTTGTGGTCATTGAATAGTAAATAATTAATAATTTATATTTTCCTAAAATCCCTCCAACATTCACTTGTTGAGGACCCTCTCAACTCAAGACATTCATATGAATAGTGACCCTCATATCCTCCTCTAGTAGGGATTTTGTGGCTTCAAACAGGTCATTGTGTAATTTTCGCTATAACTTTTTTCCTGTGAAGCTTGAGTAGCTGAAATTAAAAACTGTTTGAGCCGAAATCTTGATGAACAACGTGACCAAATTTAAGATCTTGGTTTGCTATATTTTCGGCAATATGATTTGAGGAAGTTAGGGTTTTTGTAGGCTCCTGAATTCCATGTCAAATAAGTGACATTGGGAAAATTGTCATAACTTTCTCTTTGAGCATTGGATTCCAATTTCGTAAATTGTGATAAAAAGAGAACAATTTTTTTTTGTTGGGTATCATTTTCAGGGCTGAAGGTAGCAATAGTGACACATGGCACTTCATACAAGTTCGCTCTACTGAACTAGGCTATAATTAGGTCATCGTGGGAGATTGAACATAACTCTTCCTTTAAGAATCCAATCTTGATTAGACCTATGGGGTTGGAAAGAGGACTCAGAGGGCTATCACAAGACAAAATTTCAGACCTTGGAGATTCGAAATTACATAGATATAATAGATTCAATATCAAGCTCCTAGAAGGCAAGAAAAAACATGCATTCAAGGATTACTGCAGTAAGGACCACACATCAAGAGTCAAAGGGAAGTCTCCTACAACAAGATATGTATGATTAGTGTTTACATTTTAATTTTGAGTATCATCTCTAACATATGTTTTTGTAGGAAAAAATATGTATATACAATGTCTATGTTATATCTCTATGTCTCTATATGTCACAATTAGTTTTTCGGATGTCCTATTCTTGATACTACACATTTTATGCTACATATTCTTGATGCTACACCAAGTTTTCTAAATCTATATGATGTTGTATGTTCATGTTACTTGTCTTGTCATAGTTGATAGAATGGTCTCTATTGTTGTACTTAGAACTTGGTCCATCAGAAGTCTAGGGTCTGTCATCAATTTTTATTGTATAAATATTTAGCTCAATTTTGGATATAGTCTTTCATAGAGTCTGTTGTCCCTTAAGAAACCAATTTCTTGGCTATGTAGAAATTGTGCTTAAGACATTAATGTTTATTATTCTTGTCACTTATTTGTATGATGTATCCTCAAGTGAAGGACTTGAAGGGCCTGATTTTTAACCCTTAATATTTAGCTAATATGAAAGTCTCAGAATGCCATGTGATTGTTGAATATAAATGCTGAGTGAAGAATGCTTTGAGAAGTTAGAGACAATATGCTATTTTTCACAGAAACTATTATCTGTAACTTAGAAGAAATTTAGAAATAGGAACTTTAAATATAGGAGTGCTCTTTAAGGAATTTTAACTTCATTCACATAAGTAAACAAAGATCTGCAACTTCATTACCATACTTAAAGAAAGGAAGACACACGATGACACATAACAGAGGAATTACAAAATCATACCCAACAATGTGTGGAAAACTCCTAATTCTTTCATTAATCATGAAATTATTAGGAATACCATAGCATAGTCTCTAGGCCCTTCAAAATTCAGACCTTTTTTTCTATAATTTTGCCTCTTCTTATACATCATGGGACAGTTGGTAACTACCAAAATTACTTAACTACCTTCTAACTATCTAAAGTAAAAGTCATTACAAAATATTACATTGGAGGGTAAAAGACACCTCATTCTTCTCAAGAAAATAAGATAACAAGAAGTAACAGAAATCAAAGTATGATTGGTGATTGCTGCCCGCTGTTCAAATCTGTGGCCTTTGAAACTACTTCCTTCATCTCATTTATCTTCTTCACAACAGTATTCCTGTAGATGTTCTGATAACAGCTAAACTACTTTAACGCAACAAAGTTGCATATTTACAAAATTTTGTGCATGGACCTGTGGGTTATGGGTCCACATATATATCAGAAGCGTTCTTATTGGTTGAGTCACAAAGAAACCCGACCAATCGTCATCTGTCCTTCCTTAAATGCTTATGGCTGGAACCCAAAAGGAAATAAACCCCAGTTCATAACATATCGGGTCCGCCAGAACTGTTAACCCACGCGCACATTCGAGCACAATTACCATTTGATCATTCAATCAATGAACGATCTCGATGGTCAGAACTATCTTTTATAATTTAGGTGGAAGTTCTTCTAGGATTTCCTTTGGAGTTTCAGTCATCCGCCTCTAATTTTAGTTATTCTGCTAAAACAACAGAATTGGTTGATTTATGCGAATATGGAAAACCTTTAGTTACCACGGAACCAAAGGAATTAAGACTCTGGTTCATAATCTTATTGTGTCCTCCTTTTCCACAAACCTTTACCTTCCCCATGGAACCGAAAGGAAACAAAACTGCAGTTCATAGACCTCTCGAGTCCGAAATTTATAATAAAACCCATGCATTTTTTGACGCGGTATCCGTCGGATCTCATCCCTTCTTGATAAGCGGTTGTGATCGATCTGGACTTCAATGGATTAAATCACATTCCATAAACCATCGCGTCCATTTTCTTGATTAAAGCTCGTCCTTGTTAACCACACGATTACTGTCGGATCTGAATCCTTCAAGTGGACGACCCTGATTAACTGAGGTTTTAACTCAGTTTTATAATTTCTTGCATCCGATTTTGGAGTTATCCTCCACACTTGTTAGCACGCGATTACCGTTAGATCTGTTGCCTGTCGATTGGATAGCTCAGATCTTCTCCTAGGTTTCTCACGTTCGAAAGCCATCAATAATATAAAACAAATCACTTCTTTCGGACTTCCACATTTTCTTTTAATTCCGTTAGAAAATAATATTTGATTTTGATTTTTTTATTTTTTGCGATAAAATTGAAAACGAAATTTAAATGACAATGGATGCTACAAAAGAGTGCATGCCTATTTCAAGGGTGGGAGTCTTTGTCTACTATTGCCGCAAGTCAAAAACAAAAGCTGATTACTGAAGAAACTAGGGCGTTGGGGTGTCCTTCTAGTGGGAGCTGGAGAAGAATGTTTTTCTAGAATTCTAGGAAGTTGTTGCTTTCATTTCAGTTGGGGTTGAAGATTAAAGAATTTATTAGAAAAACATTCGGTGGTTTTTGACCCAGAGGGGGTTTTCCACCTAAAATTCTTGTGCCTACTATGTTCTTTTATTTACAGGCATTACTGCATAAATATTAATAATAATTGAAGATTAACTAATGCCATGAAAATATTTAAAAGTTCCAATTGCTAAGGAACACTGATTCACCCCCCCCCAGTATTTCCAACATTGTTAAATAATGAAATTTGTATCTCTAGGGGAATCTATAACTTAGTATGGGACAAATGATGTAATATTTGTAAAATGAAACGTTAAGATTAAATAATAATAATAATAAAACATAATAATATCGGTTCAAATTAAAAAATTGATAAAAGTAAAAAATAATAAAAATAGTAAATTAATTCAATTCGACTTATTTATTGTAATTTTGTTTTAGTAATAAAAATAAAAAATCACAATATAAGTATCAACATTAAAATAAATTTAAATAATAATAACTCATATTCGTAACCATGATATTTCAAAAACATATAATAATATTATATATATATATATATATAAACTTAATATAATTTTAATTTTAAAAACTAGAAATAAAAATATCCTACACATAAATGTGGAATATATGCCAAATATAAATAGTAACTATAAGTTAAGGTCCATTTTACCATATAAATCTTAATAATGATTCATATTGATAACCATTGTATTTTAGAATGTTATATTTAAATTTAATTAATAAACATAAAAACAACTTAATACTTACACTGAGTTTTTTTTCCTGAACACTCTCTTTCTATATATAAAATAAATTTTTTCTCCTATCACATTAAAAAATTAAGCTAAAAAAATATAACACGTAAAAAAATGCCAAACCCATACACATGTAATTACATGTATTATTAATATTTGAATAAAATCAGAATTAAAAATATTTATTTATCTATTTTTCCAGAGAAAAAATTGGAATTTTTTTTGTTTTTTTACAGGAACGGTTATAGTATTGCATTAGATACTTGGCATAAAGTCACAACACAGATTGTAGATATTGGAGGTGATTTATGATCACCTCTCCAACAAGAGGATCAAGGTGCATACGCTTATGATTCGTCTCTTCTTACATTTTACAATGAACTCTATTTCTGTTATTTGCCCGAGCTTGTGAATGCATACAAATTGATTCAATAAAATGCAGTAAAACGTGGAAGATAGGGGATTAAGGAATTGGATCCCACGATGTTTCTTTGTCTCTAAGAATAGCCCCAGCAGGTAACTGGGTTGCCTTGTTTGCTTCGATATCTGCCTCTTTGTTGTTTATTCTCAGCACATGGAAAAATTCCAATTTCAAGGACTTTGCCATTGCTTTGACTCTTGTGATTGTCCTTGCAAGACGCAAATCTGTTGGAATAGAGTTTGTCACCATTGTTTTGATGATGACCTGCAAATCACCAAAGACATTAACCTCCCTAAATCCCAATTCTTTGAGCAGCTTGATCCCTTGGAAAAGAGCCAATGCTTCAGCTTGCATGCTAGAGGAGTGACCTAGTCCCCAAGCAAATATGTGGATAGGAGTTCCTTCTATATTTATTATGTGCCCTCCCACACTAGAGATTCCTGGATTTCCCTTGGCTGCCCCGTCAAAGAAGAGAGAGGGGATTGTTTGCTTGGAAATCCAGGACTGAAAGTCTTCTTCATTTTTTCTGTTTTGCCATTCTTTGGGATGAATGGGGATGATAATTGATTTTTGGAATTGGAGACTGAGTGTAGCACCCAACTTGATGTCTTGTTGACATAGGCTTGAATCATCCATTCTATCTCTCAAGCATCCATTTAGCTGATATTTGACTGTGATTGCAACGAGACTGAAATCCTGCTCTTTATTTATGAATATCCTTCTATTCCTCTCTAACCAAATCTGCCAACTGATAATTTTGGGAAGAGCAGTCCAAGCTGCTATGATTAATTTGTTTTTTGGGGTTGGACTTGGGTATCTGGACAACCAACCAGGAAACAGATCCAGGATAATGCAGGGGAGAGTGAAGCTAGATTTTGATGCTCCTAAGAGCTCTTGCCAGATTTGGACGACATATCTACACTCCAACATGAGGTGAAGGGAAGATTGTGGCTTATCTTTACATAGCATGCATCTAGAAGGGCCAAAAAATCCCCTCTTCTGCAACCTATCATCCGTCATTTTTTTATTTTTATTTATTTTTATTTTTATTTTTTATGGTAGAGCAACCAACAGAAATGATCAATTTTCGGGATGGAGGGGAAATTCCATATCCCATTCCAGGGAGCAAGATCTGGCTGTACATATGGCCTTTCCAAGCATCTAACTTACCCTTGTGCCACAGAGTAGCCTTCCCGCTACGGATCCCATCCATGAGCATATTTTCTCTGAACGTGAATGGGAGCCAGCCCGTGCAGAAGATTATAGAGCTTACAGTCTCTTTGGAGAGTAGGAGGGACTGGGAGCTGCTTCCAGCTTGCCTAGCGATGTCCAATCCAACATATATCCCACAACGATTTAATTTGTGCATCCATCATCCACGTCCGTAGCGAATGCAAGGAGCGAGTTTCAGCCAATGGGGGCCTGCTCATAATTTGGTCTTCCCAAAGATTAATGGATTGACCATTCCCAGGGATCCAATAAGCTTGTGCATTCACCAAAGGAGCTGCTTTGATACTTAGAATGCTAAAGGGAGTTCTGAAATGGGATTTGGGCTTATCCAAGCAGCGAAGATGCCTTCCTCTGAAGTATTTTTTCCATAATGCTAAATGCACCCAGCCTAGATTCGGAGCTATAATTCTCCAATTCAGTTTTGCTCCCATGGCTAAATTTTGAGCGCAAAGGTTTTTAAAGTTTAGTCCTCCCTCATGTAGAGGTTTGGAAACAATTTCCCAGTTGACAAGTGGGATTTTATTTTCATTTTACTTGCCTCCCTTTCAGAAAAACTTCCTAATAAGTTCCTCCATCTTCTTGAGAATACCCACAGGTGCTAAGAGAACAGAAAATTGGAATAATGGAAGATTGCTGAGAACTGCTTTGATGAGCACTGCTTTGCCTGCAATATTGAGCCAAGAGGAGCCCCAGGCCTGCATTTTAGTTTTGAACTTCTCTAGCTAAGGGTTCCAATCTTTGCTCAAGGCCCTCTTGAGGAAGATAGGAAGGCCAAGATATTTGAAAGAGGACAAATTTGAAGAGGCTGCAAAGCATGGGAATCTAGAAATGGAATTTAGGGAATATGGAGAAATACTCTAGCAATATATATGAAATTTCCCATTGTTTAATTTGCTGCCCGAGACTTCACAGAATTCATCTAGCACTTCTTTAAATCTTGCAGCTAAGAGCGAAGTTGTAGCCCCCATCAACAAGGTGTCATCATCAAAGAGGGCATGATTGATGTTTTTTACCCCTCTTGCTATGCTTAGCCCAACTATTTCTTGGTCTTGTTGCTTCTTGTCTAGATAAAAGCTGAGGACAGAAGCCTGCAACACAAAGAGGAGGGGTGAGAGGGGGCACCCCTGCCTCAACCCTCTAGAGGCTTTGAAGAAATCTGCAGCCCTACCATTTACCAGGGGTGCAATCCAGGGCTCCAATATACAAGCCCGAATCTAGTTTAAAAAGCTTAATCCAAATCCCATCTTGTGCAGAACATCCAACAATAAACTATGTCTAACTCGATCAAAAGCATTTTCTAGGTCGAGCTTGACCACCATACCTTTTTCTTTTGGATGCAAGCTAGAGTGGATCGCCTCTTGAAACAAAATGAAATTATCCACGATCTGTCTGCCATGAATGAATCCTCCTTGGTTCTCCGGGATGATTTTGGGGAGGATGTTCCTCAATCTATTTGCTATTACTTTGGTTATCACTTTGTATCCAATATTGCACAAGGAGATTAGACAAAATCTGTTGAAGGAGTTTGCTCCTTTTTCCTTGGGGATAAGGGCAAGGAATGTTGAATTTGTGAAACCTCCAATTTTATGGAAATCTTGGGATTTTAGGATCATTTGGAGGAATTCCTTCTCCACAATCTGCCAACAAGATTGAAGGAATCTGTCTGTGAATCCGTCCAGTCTTGGGGCTTTGTCAGGGTCCATATCAAAGAGGGCATCCTTTACTTCATTTTTGTTGACTTTAGCTTCTAACAGATGGTTCATCTTGGCAGTGATCAAGTGGGGAACTACGTCTAGGAGTTCAGAACTATGTCCAATCTCCATTCCCTCACTTTACAGATTCTTAAAATGGTCGGAAGCTACCTTTTTGATGCTGGCTCTATCCTTTAGGATGCAATTCTCTTCTTTAATTTCAGAGATGGAGTTAGAGCATTTCCTGGCTTGATCTTGCTTATGAAAGAAGGAGGAGTTTCTATCCCCTGCTTTGAGCCAAAGGCTCCTGGATTTAAGCCTCCAGTATTCTTCCTCGGCCAAGCAAGCCTTGTGAAATTTCTGCTGAAGCTGTGTCTCATTGTCCAAGTCTTCTTTTGTGATTTCAGTTTCTTCTAGTTGAAGATGATGTAGTTATAAGGAAATTTGATTTTTTTTTCTTTCAGTTGCAGGGTTGGGCAAAGTCTTGTCCCAATTTTTTAGCATCACTTTTACTCTTTTGAGTTTTTCTTCCCAAACAAAAAAGGGGGAACCCTTGACTAGCTACTTCCAACAATCCCTAACATTTTGCATGAAATCTGCCTCTTTGATCCATAGAGGATTGAATTTGAAAGGAATAGGGCCCAAATCCTTGAGAGCTAGCAGCTCAAGTCTAATGGGCCTGTGATCCGAAACATTGCTGTGGAGGATGTGCATTCTAGCCTCTAGACTGAGAAGAAGAAAGGAACTTTGAACAAGAAATCTATCTAGTCTTGCAACTATATGACCAGAACCGACTCTTTTATTTGACCAAGTGTACTCACTGGAAGAAGGCTTGATGTCTAGCAAGTCCCAATCCTGCATGAGATCCTCTGCCCATTCCCTTGCCAGATCCCTTACTATGCAGCCTCCTCTTTTTTCTAACGAAAGAAGGGTAAGATTGAGATCTCCAGCGATGATGATGTTTTCCAGGTTCTCTAGATCTGCCAGATTTTTTATGGAGTCCCAACAAATCTTCTTCTCCCCGACATTGTTAAGGACATACACATTGAAAAGACATATGATCTCTTTGCTATCAAGATGCTGCATCTTTAAGAAGATCCAATGGGTGTTCGAAGTCTCAGAGATTATTGAGAACTTGTTAGCATTCCATAGGGATCCAAGCCCTCCCGAGGCTCCACGAGCAGAGATAGCTTACGCTCCGCTTTTATTCCAAAATTTTTTACTTGCTTGGAGGAAAGCTGTCCTCCATTTTGGTCTCCTAGATGAGGAGTATATCCGAGGCTTCCAATCTTGTTAAGATTTTCATTGCTTCTTCCTTAGCTCTAGTGCCCATACCCCTATAGTTCTAGGAGATGATCTTCATCATTTACTTTTGTTATGGTGGGATCCCTTGGAACCTGAGTTTGATTCCTTGTCGTCTTCAGAGTTTTTTCCAATAGCTTCTCAAGGGTTGGCTGGCTGCCCTGAAGCTTGTCTTTGTAGGTTTACTACTCTCTTTTTTCCCTGGAAGACTTGCGTCCTCTTGTGGATCTTCTGGGAGAGAATTGAGAGTCTCCTATTTCTCCTTCTTCTTCTGAATCCTCAGATTCTTGGACTTCCTCCTCTTCTTCTGAGATATTTCCATTGGATCTCTCTGTGGCACTTCCACCTTTGGTCGAGATGGAGGGGGAAGCTTTAGTGGGAGAAATTTCCTTTGGGATCTCAACCTCTTGGGAGGCCATGGTTTCATATCTTAGGAGCTCGAATTTGTTCTCTTGGCATTCCATGGTTGATTGCTGAACATGGGCCGTTTGAGGGCCTTTATCATTTGAAGTTGCAGTCTTCTTGTGAGAGGTCTTAGTGCACTTGACTTGGTTCCAACCTTCTTCTTTCCCTTTCTCTTCCGCTCCATTGGATGGACAACCTCTGGAAAAATGGTCGTAGATGTGGCATTTTCGGCATTTGAAGGGAAACTGCTCGTAGTCAAGTTTTTGCACATGAGTCCAGGGACCTACAATGATTTTGATGGCTTCCGGGAGACCCACCTCTAGATCTACCTCCACGCAGATTTTGGTCTTTATTATTAGCCCAATCTATAAATTTCTCTAGGGTGTTGCCTATGTGCTTCAGCGAATCCCAATTCCAACAGTGGATTGGGAGATTAGGGAGTCTCACCCACACCAGGACCGCAGTGGGAACATCCACTGCCGTATCCAATTCTGGCGTCCATTTATTCAGATACAGTCCCTGAGGGCCCATGAAGTAAGGTCCATTTTGGAAAATAAGGTCCTTGTCCTCTTTTGCAGTGAACTCAAACAGAAAGTAGCTTCTCCCGAGAAAGTATGAGGTTACTCTGTTTTTGATCAAGGGTGCCCAGTTCTTGGCGACCCAGATCTTTGTGGATTTAGGGGATCGCCAAAGCCCTGTGAACTGGCCAACTAGGGCACGATATGCTAGAGACAGAGCGACTTGGATTGACCCTTCTGGCAGGAGAGAAATATTGGGGATGTCCTCCAGTTTCTTCACAAACTTTGCAGCTTCGCCTTTCTTCTTCTTTGGCAAGGATGCAAGTAGAGAGCTAAAAGCTTCCGAGGTAGAAGGTGGAGGAGGAGAGATGGGAGGCCCCCGAGGAGAGCCTAAGACCTCCATGGAGGTGGGCGACCTCGAGTAAGGCCCAGCCAAGCTGATCTGCGACAGGTGGCTGCGACCTTCAACGCTGCCCAAACTCCTCACAGGAGTGCTCGTGCTATTGCAGGGCTAGGTCATGCTCGGATTTGGAGAAAAATAGGAATAAAAAAAATGGAATTTTTATTAATAGATAATAAAAATCACATTTTGTAAACACACCAATTGTACATGCATATCAGTTCAAAAAAACTTGTTTGATACAAATCTCAATCATGTGACTATAGAGTTTTGTGAAGTCTATGAAATTCAAAAAATAAGTTTCTTTAAGAAGATCTAGTAAGTATCAAGACCAGAAGAAAAAAAATACATAATATAATATCTTTAGAGAGCCAATTAGAGCAATGAAATAATATTGGAAACATCAGCAAGGATCAAATAAATGGAAAATAAAGAGAATTATGAGACATCACCAGGTGGATGAAAAACAAGCTCCGACGATGGACTATAGACATAAGAGAACTTGGAGCCATCTCAAAACTCATGAATATGTCAAAGCCTCAGGTCTAGAACCAATGTCGATTTGAACAATCGATCTGCGTCCTAGTTCCCCTCCCTAGAACAAAATTCTCTAGGGGGCTTGAGAACCACCATCCACGATTATTGGGTCCAAAGGAAGTGCAACCACAATCAACATAAGCTCTTTAGATCTCCTAGGAAGACCGCTCGTTTCCCTTCAAGATGATGTCATGCTGTTATTTGATATTAATTCCTCACATAGGAAATCTTCTTCGCCATCTTCTATCGAAGGAATATTGGAACAATGATTAACTAAATGACCATATTGGTGACAATGACGACACTGAAATGGGACACCTTCATAGTCTGGATCCTATATAAAACCCTACTCCCCTCTAAGATCCATTTTAATAGGGCGGTCGTTCCTTAAGTTGACCTTAATTAGAACTCTTGCAACAACCATTTGCCTAAAGGTGAGACATGATGAATCATGAGAAAGATAAGTTCCAATAGAATTCCCAATGTCCTTAAATACTTCATCAACCTATAACTCAAGAGGAAACCCTAAAAGGCGAACCCACAAAGAGACTGATTTTGAATGCTCTCGACGAGCATCAAACAATGATGACTAGAAATTGAACAAGACGGGGAAAGAGCCAATGTGCCAGACCTATTTTTCAACCAATTGTGCATCCTATGCATCCACAAATTTTAAATGAATCCATCTTTTAGCTATAATGTTGAGACATGGAGAAACCCTCATAAGAGGGGCAATTTATTTATCGACCCAATCTAGGAGGGTTTTAATAGAAAAACGATGGCCCTGAAACCGACCCAAAAAATATTTTTTAGCTAGCACTGAGACGCAATCCATCTTGATATATCCTCCCAAGACCAAGGATAGTTGTGAATTGGACTTCTAAATGCAATGGGGCTTCTTAACAGAGCTGACTTTGATGTAGTTTGAATTTTTTCTCGATCTTACCTTTGAGGAATGGGAAGGAAATCCCTAAGATTGAGTTGACTTGGTAGGAGGATTGACGCTGTGAGAAACAACTAGAATAAATGAGCCAAACCCTGGAGGGTTACAAAAAGGGAGGAGTTACCTAAAGAAGAGGGAGTGATAACTGACTATCACCCGCTGAACCAACCCCATTAGGAAAACCTTGAACATCCAAAAAATCAAATGCATCCGACATACTAGGATTGACTAGATGAGAGTTGGTAAGAAGAAAATATGAAAGTGAAATGTATAAATATGGTGATAGAATTGCAACTGCTCAAGAAATTTAATCTAAATCAAGAGACACAATTCTACTCTATTGCTCTACGAAAAAATTCACAATTTAGAGAAACATTCACAAACATGCATCAATTACATACACAAGTACACAAATTTATCTAGGGGAAACCAACTAGTAAAAACCCCTTAAGCCTTCTTGCATTAATCAGATGAATAAAGAATGTATTACAATTGCTTTCTCGCTTTGAGCTCAACCTACAAGTGAATAACTATTATCTTTGCTCAATGAAAAGCTTTGACCCAAACTTAGTCAATTTCTGCCTCCACATTTCCTTGTGAAAATCCTGAGGAAATTGGCCCCTATTTTTTAGGAAGTTCCTCCCAATTGATTGTGCGATTCCCAAGGATTGATAACTGATTGCATGCAACACTTGTACACTCAATACTAGTCTATAACTGATGTTACATTGCCTTGGAATCTCCAACACATATGAGAAATTCAAATTCTTTGTATGCACGAGCTATTTTTGGTTGATTGATCGGTTAACTGGATGATCTCTAAGTCACAAAATTTTTTAAGAACCACCCTACATTTATATGTATAATAAATGGGCTAATCCCCATGATACATAGGAAAAATGGGAGGGGATTTTATGAATAATATAATATGTATATATTATTTTTTTGGTGAATCTATCACTAGATTATATTATCTTGTAGAGTGATGGAGAATCTTTCACTGAATTATAAAATCTTGTAAGATCTTGTCAAATATTTTACTGAATAATAAAACATTGTGAAGTTTTGGCGAATGTTTTGTTAAAGTATGAAACCATATGTGATAATAAGAAAACATATTCATTAAACTATACTATACTAACATACATGTTTGGAAAAAAGAAACATAATTTTCTCTTCCTACAAACAATGTCCCAGTGGCCGTGTTTGTCAAGGTTCTTACAATACACTCTTTCATATCCTTTTATTAGTTTTGATAATATTCCACAACAAAGTTCTTGTAGGTGTTGATATTGACAACGAGTTCTGTCAAGATAGGAGAGATTAATCTTTTCTCTACAACGTTTGTCAAGCTACCACTTTTTTCAAGTTATCAAATTTCTTTCTTATTCCATAGACTCCAATTGCCAAAAAAAAAAACACATCAAGTTTGTTTACCCCAACACCCCAACAAGTAGCAAGCCCCAAGTGTATTATATAAGAAAGTATTAGGTATCCCAAAGGCTTGAAGGGGATCTAATTGAAAGAAGTGACCATTGTGAGAATCCTTCCAATCAATATATGAATATATAAATGTAGATTTATTATTATTTTAATTGGAAATCTTAAATTAAATAATAAAATTCAATTACGTCTCTCCCAATCTAAATTGCTTATTAGCATAATTCACTACCCTCATAGGTCTCGCATTTTTTAACAAAGTTGTAATAGGTATATTAATTTCCTTTTTGGTGAACAATCTCCACCTTTTAGGAAAATATGGTGCATTGGCTCCAACCCATACATATCATTAGGACAAACTAAGAATAACACAAAAGATGAAAGATTGTACAAACCAGCATATTTTTCAAACAACTAATCGAACATCAACATCAATACCTAAACTTTTTCATGAAGATATCATATTGCAAATATCTAAGAATAGCACAAAAGATGAAAGGTTGTACAAACCAACTTATTTTTCAAACAACTAATCCAACATCAACATCAATACCTAAAATTTTTCATGAAGATATCATATTGAGAATGTTTGAAAAATGGTGAGAAATCTTCTGCGAGGGTCATGCGGAAAGAGTGATAAGGTTTCATTGTTTTGAATTTTTTTTTGTTAAATCAGAAAAAGTTAAAAACCAATAATAATGGAGATATTGATATTTTTTACTAAAATTTGTGAAGTGACTAAATGTAGCTTTAATCATTCACCTTAAGATGTTTTTACAATATAATTTCCTAAGTCTATTTAATATCTTCATTATCATAAAAACCAACCTATATCAATCTTAACTCCACGTCTACCACTCTTAGGGGGATGAAATCTATTTATCCCTCTGAGCACTTGGTAGACCTAGAATTAAGATGGATCTAAGATGATAGAATTTCCCCTTTAAATAGTTTATGCTCATATGAATACCATGGTCTTACCATGGGTCAATACCATGGGTTATCATAAGCTTGGAGCTTAAAAATTACTATTAGTAATTTAAAAAAAATTAATAAAATTAATAATTGATTTTTATTTTAACCAAGTTAAAATGTTTAACATACATTAAATTACAACATCCATTTTTACTCTTGATCCACCAAGCCCTGAGAGAGAAATTACTATTAGTAATTTAAAAAAAATTAATAAAATTAATAATTGATTTTTATTTTAACCAAGTTAAAATGTTTAACAGACAGTAAATTACAACATCCATTTTTACTCTTGATCCACCAAGCCCTGAGAGAGATCAAATATTTTTTCACTCTATGCTAGTTTGCATATCACAATATTTGGTCCCTCTCGGGGCTTAGTAGATCCATAGTAAAGATGGATCTGTGTTGGTTTAATTCCCCCATTTAAATATGTTACATTCCACGTGAATACCATGGGTCAATACCATGTGCCATTTTTATTTTTATTAATAATAATATTAGGGTTAATAATGTTTTTTTGCATTGTATTAATAATAATATAGCCCATGGTATTTGGCCCATAGTATTTTGTCCATAGGTTTCACCTAAATATAACACATTTTTTTTAGTGTTCGTAAATATAAGGTGACTTATGGAGTAAATATAAAAAAAATTGTTTTATTTATTTACCATACCTCTGGTTTATTTATATTTTTATTAATTTACCATACCTCTTTTATAAATATGGTATTTGGTCCATAGGATTCACTTAAATAAAACCTCTTTTTTTAGCCTTCCTAAATAGAAAGAGGGTTATGGACTAAATATAAAAAGAGGTTTTATTATTTACCATACCTCTAGTTTATTTATATTTTTATTAATTTACCATACCTTTGGAGTAAGTATCAAAAAAGATTTTATTTATTTACCATACCTCCACTTTATTTATATTTTTATTTATTTACGCCCTTGCGTGTTCGCAAATATAAGGTGACTTATGGAGTAAATATATTAAAAAAAATGGTTTATATATTTACCATATTTCTCGTTTATTTATATTTTTATTAATTTACCATACCTTTTTTTATAAATATGGTATTTGG